>CAAKHF010008226.1:0-13678 GCA_901007745.1 Hippocampus kuda
GCTAGTAGCATTAAACCGACTGAGGATTTGGTGGTGCCATGAATTTCGACTTTTGTGTGCATTCTAGTAAGACTTCATTGATGACTGTTCTTTTTATTTTTTTTAAATAATCAATCGTGTATGTTTGTTTATAAATCAAGCAAGTGGAAGAGATTTTTTTCTTCTTTTACTCAGAAATCGGTGGAAAATAAAGAACAATTCTCAATGGTAACTGGCATGTTTTTTTTTCTCAATCGCTTTTCCTCATTGTTGATTTATTCCATTTCTCACGACTTGATTCTGTCAAATGAGTGTCGCGAAGCCGGCTGGATGCAAAGGAAAATATTTGGGGAGAAACGGGATCATTTTTCTGGTGAGACAGCGCCCCCCGCTGGACGGGAGAGCACAGGAATTGACGTCTGTTCACGCAGCCAAATGAAAAGCTTGCCATACTTCAAACACATCTCTCCCCCACAAAACATTCTCAGTGGAATACAGCTTCACTCGTTTTGGGTGTGCGCCTTTGAGAGGCGTGGCCTAGTGAGCGGCTGCTCCAGTTTATCATGTTGAGGGAAGGGCGAGTGGGGCTCTGCTTGCCCAGCCGCAGGCTAACATCGACCGGCAGCATTTGCACGACTGCATGCAGTAAATCAGAAAGGAGGATCTGACAAAATGGCCGCCTGGATGGCTTGGCCACAACACAGACAAAAGGAGCAATTTGGCGCTGATGCCAGTTTGAAAATAGGCCACCTGTCAAGCGGCTGCCTTCTCTTCCTCCGGTCCTAATTCCACTTCCTGCTTTGGCTCCGCCTCCTCCTCAAAGCAGCCAATGGCGTCCACGGTGATGAGCTCCTCCTCCTGAGCCTTCTTCACGCACACCTGCCGAAACAGGCGCACACTCACTTGTCACGCGGGCGTCACGCAGGCGACCGGACAGACGGACGGACGACCTCTGACCTCTCGCTTGTGCTTGTCGGACTTCATGTGCTCCACAAATTTCCGGGGAGTCTTCAAGTGACGGCGGCATGCCGCGCAGAACGGCCGCGATGCACGCTTGCGCTCCTGCACGGATGCACACGCAGGGTCACATGTGCCATGTACATACAGGCACACACATGTATAGACACACAAACAAAACACAACGCACACTTAAACGCAAGTACACAGGCACACCAAGTGGACAACACAGTAAGTGTACACACACGTACACGCACACAAACGCGCACACACACAAAGACACGTGGACGCGTGCACACGCTGTAATGTACATGACCAGAGTGATGTGATGAACTCACTTTGTGTTGTTTAGTTCGACGATGGCTGATGATGTCATCGCTAAAGTGACTCTGACACGTGTCACACCAGCGGCGCCTTCTGCTTGACGAACGTGGACACTATGTCATCACAGAGCATGAATGTGTATGTGTGTGCATGTGTCAGAGTGCAGTCCTACCTGTGTGTGATTGTGTGTGTGATGATGCTGACAGAGTGTGTGATCTCCTTCCATTTGGCCATGTGATCTGAGCCGCCCATGTGTTCCACAAACATCTAAACACGCACACACAGAGTGAATGATGGTGTCAGTTTGCACAAGGTACAAGGTTGGAGGGTAAGAGTGGCAAAATATGGATTTGGTGTCCAGACAACTGACTCCTAAGCCTTCCTCGCAGTTGCTGTTTCGGAAATCCCTTCCAAAGGTCTCTTTTCTGACGTGGGTCATGGTGGCACACCATTGTTGAGTTGCTAGGAGGAGGCGTGTCCTCACCTGCATGGAGTGACACGTGACCCCGCACATGTGGCAATGAAGCCCCGACCCCGGTGCCGCCCGCTTCTCCCCGGCCATCTTGAACTCGCGACTGTCGCCGTACTGCTGGATGGTCACCTCCAGGGAACACGCGCTCTTTAGCTTGCCCGCACGCACACGCACACACACACACACACACACACACACACACACACACACACACACACACACACACACACACACACACACATAAGTATAACTGTAATGGGAGAAAGTCATTCCTTTTTCTAAATGCCAATTTAATGGTAGCCCTTTGTCAGATTTCATTAATGTTAACTCCATCATCCATTGTCGTTCTTTGCTTAATAAACGATCTAGAAAATTTCACTGTTGTCAATCACGAATGATCCTTTTATCAAATTGAGCACGGCGTCTTCCATCTCCTCCATATACATACATATACTGTACAAACAGTATGTCCCTCAGGAACAAAAGTGGCATTAACATACAGGACGCACAAACAAAATGTACTCACTCAGACACAATGATTGTGTCGGTCCGAGATGGGAGATGAGTTCTGTATTTGCTCATGCACTGTTATAAAACAAGAGAGAAATGAGTACGGTACATATTGTTTTCCGTTTAGTCTACTTCTGCTGTAATGCATACACCATGCAAAACAAGTCCCATATACGTTTAAGGCTACTATCAATCTGCTTTGTTCGTTGTTCGATGTACAGGTTGGAAAAAGGATCATTGGGTTCGACTGCAACTAGATGAATATTTGATGTGATGCAATTTTTGATTGGATCCAACAGTGACCTCATGTTGTCAGAGGAGCGTTACGAAAGACTGAGGCACAAAAGATAAGGAAAGTACATTTTGAGCACTTGTCCATTTTTGTTTTCTGAATTTTGTGCCAGTTTGCATAGAAAATGAACTTTCCCAACACTGGCTGGGGTACCAGCTGCAACCACCACAGGTGCAAGAAAGGTGCAAAATGATGTAATCTATGAGCAAAGACTTCCTTCTCCTAGCATGGAAATAGGAGTTCAGAACACTAAAAGGGAGAATTTACCATCCCATTAAAAACAAATTAGAAATAATTGCAACATTGAGCAATTTGAATGGTAAAATGCCCAGGAACCAAGTTTGAATTTGATTGATTGATGACACCATGGGTAGTCTCACTAGGTCCAGTCCCCAACCATTTGCACGTGCGTGTTTTTCTCTTCGACGGGCTGGTAGGTCTCATCTCATGTTCCATAGCATAGCGTATTGTAAGAACATTCCCATGGTCCTGCTGGCCCATGGTGATCAAAATAGCCAAAGCTAACGAGGCTAACCGTTATATTCTCATCCACAGCCAGTTTATTTTTGTACTCTCAAACCCGCGCACCCTCATTTGCCGGACATTTTAATCGGGTCAAGGCAGCAGACGGTCTCGTCGAAGGTTCTCTGTAAATCGGCCAATTGGAGGACGAGATGCCCAAAACACATTTTTTTTATGCATTTTTTAAGGCACCGATACGGAGTAGTAGGCTAGCAAACTAATTGGCTGAACCCCTTGGCCTGGGACATTGCAAAGTAAATTGCATCATCAGATTGGCACAAAAAGGAATTGTAAACCAATCCAATATGAAAAAAAAATTGAATTATGTGTCATCTTTTCAAAGAAGAAGTAAAGATAACAAAAACATCCTTCCTTGATATTTTACTGCTCACCCTTTAGCAAGGACGCCTGCACGCAGACATCTTTTTCTGTCTGTGAATTACTTAAACAGATTTTCCCACACTTTCTTTTCCATTCGTCAAAGTTTGAAGGATTTCTTTCAGTTGAAAACGCATTTGAGCTTCTTTTATGAGGAACTGACGTCAGAACTCTGTGGGCCATTTTAAAAGAGTAAACATCTTCCTTCTCAAGGTTTTTTTTGTGTGCTTTGGTTGCTCAGTGATGTTCGGAACCCGATGATCTTCACCCATGTCGTGTTTCAGACATCCCATTAACATAAACATTTAAAAAAATGACAAAAATGGACATGTATGTTCTTCAGAGGATATATATACATATAAATGGCGTAAGTGAAGTAAATGACTCCCCAGTCCGCCCCTGTTCATGACTCATTTGATATGTTTCAGACCTCCACTACCTGTAGATAAGCCCCACGCCATAATGGGTCCTCCAACATGATTAACTTGATGTATATTTTTTTTTTCCTCAGAAAGGTTTCATTTCATCGCTGTAATGAAATAACCGTATTGGTTTGTCCTCATTAACTCATTGTCTGAGATCAATCATACATTTGTATGTATTCTGCAATGGGTGCTAATATTGGTGGCCAGAACAGTTTACCGCTCAAATCCATTGATGTGATCAGACGACTGAACATTTTCACACTAACTATCCTTAAGTGATGGAAAAGGCTGAATCGTGTTTTATGCTTAAGAAGTTCTCGTTTGGCTCAGGAATACTTCAGGGTAAGTGATAAAAGCTGGTCAATCCGGTGGGGAAAGGTGACTCACTGCTTCCTTTCTTATCTCCTTGAGCATATGAGACACTGGGCTGTCCTTGAGGAAAGGCAAACACGATAATGTTGTCCCCCAATTTCATCCCATTGCAACATTTAAATACAATTTGTTGTGAATGGTTAGCAGGACTAAAAACAAACAAACAAAATACCTAGAGGCTGAACAATAAGACAGGAGACACAAACTGACCAACAATTTGACTGAATGATCCCAAATTTGGAAAGCCCCTCATCAAAGATTTTTAATGTGATATATGAGTATATTTTGACGGTACTCAGGTGCCACTCAAAGATCCATCTGCATCATATTGTCGGAACCATCAACATTGAAATGAAAGCAACGTCCATCGGGACAAAAGTCGCTGCGAAATGTAAATCTTCCCAAGTCGCAATTCACGATGCCAGGATGGTCGATGCAAACAGTGACGTTCGTTTTTTCCAAAGCTTGCATTACTCCATTCGTGGATACCAGGATAGAACATGGTAACATAACAGTGTTTTTAGTGAAAAACTAAGAGAATTTGTCAGTGGCAACGTAAGATGGCTGCCCTCTGGCTGCAGCCGCCAGGGGTGCATTGATAGTCCATTCATATACAGTAAGTCCATTGCCTTCATCCAACAACACAGTAATATCATTCATAAACTAAAGTACAAAAGTAATAATTGTGCAAGTAATTTTTTTGCTAGGCTACTAAATATTATTACTTGTTATGTAAGCCAATCTCATAACTTGCTCAGTTGACACCATTAAATTACACTTTCATGTGCTATTGCTGGAGTTTACAACCAAGATGTGGCTGGAAAAATCGCACTGAACTTTTGTCTCTCTATTAATCCTGTTGTCCATAAAAGTAATGAGCAAATTTGTTTTCTTAAACAATCCGCTGTTTATTCCTATTAAGAGTAATCAATTGTAACTGAGTGCAATGATTACTTAATGTCGCTCAATGTGAACAGAAGTCATGTGTAACATTTATTTACATTTTCGTTTAAAAAAAAAAATCTCTTTAAATTGCTGTGATGTTTTCTGCTTCATTCAGCATTATCTGAAGCCTTTAATAGGAATGCTCAATATGCACTTTAAAGTAAAAGAGTCTGCCTCTTTTGGAATATGATATATGCAGTGTTCCATACTTGCTAATACAGGAAATATTCATTTCATGCTGCTATAAATGCACGGTGAATGGACCTTCTCTGTCTGCACAAAAGCTGGGTGTGGTCGAACCTTGGAGCGAAAAAAATGACACTGCAAAAGATGGCTTATTTTTTTTTCATGTTGTTTTCTCAACCTTGTTTCAAATACTTTGGAACCCTCAGCGATATGACTGATACAGGCCTTAACAATGCTGGACTGTTAGCACTGTTATTATTAATAAATGCTTCTTTCTATTTGCTTTGCAGCATGACATCCGCCTGTTAGTCACATGGTGGTCCTCACCCACACTGATGGTGAGACGAGAAACCACTAAATCCATTACTGCAGGGGCATAAAAGCACAGAGAGTGCCAAAAAAACTATAAGGTCACTGACATGAAAATGATCGTACAATCGTATAATTATTTCCCTCCTGTGTCATCTGAAGACTAACCTTAATTTTTAACTGCAATGATTGTATAGCAAATAAAACTGGTCTTGGTTCCAAACAGTTGCACATTTTCTCATCGTAAATTGATTGGAGATTGGCAAATAACTACATATTTGTGAGAGTGGCACTATGCCAAAACCAATGAAATGCCGGGCAATACTGCAATGCTACACTTCTGTAAGTGGCAGGTTATCTCACTGCACTTCCTTTATCGACTGAGGAAAATGAGGGATCAATACATTTTTTTTGGTGTTTATTTTAGTGGGAGGGTGGAGTATCTCTCGGAATGTTCTGGACTCCCATTTCAATGCCACTGTTGTATCTCGCACAATTACCTGTATGTTGCCTGAACGGTCAATCTTGGAATCATATTGTTGTATTTCAAAGTGCATTGTCAATACATATATGTCTGATATCAATACCCCGGGTACGTACAATAATGCTGTGACTTAAGATTGACCTTGACTTTTGAATGTGATGTGAATGTGAGTATTCCTTTACATGTATCACAGCACATTTAACCCTTTCATGCACCCTGTAACCTGATAACATGATAAGCTGTCCACTGTAGTAACCGCTGTCCCTGAAAGGGTTAAACTACATTTTGACGATTTGATTCTGTTTCAAAAAACATTTTGATGTGTTCTACATTTTTCTCATAATAGCGATGATATTTTTCATTCATGTATCGTGACATCATCAATGAAATTGAAAATATGTTGTAATGATATTGCGTGTTACTCTGTGATTTCGACTGTTATAAAGGGGGTGTTTGCAATTTCAAAACTTCCTGCATGATTTGAATGAAGCACCACTTAACGAATCCCCCTTCCAACGACCCTAATTTACGTGCAGGAGCGTGATTCTCAAACATGACCATTCATAATGGCTTGCGATTCTGAAAGTGTGTAGTTGTGGTAGTCGTAGAGAGCACATAACTGCTTAAGCAAGAAACAGCGCTTGTAATACTAAGCGAGAATGAGCACTGCAACAATTAGCCACGGCTGCAACGGTGGTAGCATGACTTGTTATGTTAATCGGGCGATTACAAAACACAAAGACCTATATTTTCATGATTGTCCTAAATCCAGCATGGCACGTGGCATAACCCAGTGTGGGTTAGACCTGATGTTGGCTGGCCCATGTCATGATCATGGTGGCGGAGGACCCAAAAAGCAGGCAGGAGTGAGGACCAGGGTGGACTTGACAAAATATATTCATAAAACACTGAGAAAACAAAATCCAAAACAAAGTCCTGAAAACAACAAGAACTAAAAGTACCGTAATGTACAAAAAAGAAAATCCCATGGCAGAAGCAAAACACAAACACAAACAACAACAGAAACAATGACCCAACCCCGAGTGGTCCGCCAGGGAGTCCTTTAAACAGAAAAAACAAATAACATGATGACCAACAGGTGTGCCGCTATAGGAGGAGCCCTACAGTGCCACCTGTTGGTCAAAAACAGAGCCACCGTGACAGCGCAGACCGACGCATCTACAAGCTGTGTTGTGGTAATGGTCACAGCCGACTTCAAGCCCTGTCAAGCAAAGCGACTCCTTTTGTTTTCTTCGCTTGTGGTATGCAAGTCACGCTCTATTTTCGACATGGCAGAAGCCATCTGCACTGTGAAGTGGGCACCTGGAGAACCAATTGTTTGTTCAACCAGTCTTTTTTTCTTTTTATTATTCTGGAGGAGGATATTCCAATATAGTTTAAGCAAAACTCCTGAAGCCAAAGACAACAGGTCAGCGTGATGCTCCAGGTGTGTGCCTCTGAGTGCATGGCATATGATTTATTGTATACCTCGTTAGTCACACATTCTGGCCCCAATGCAAGCAGATTGTAATGGCAAATTCTTCGACTACATTTCACATTAACCGGTTCTGTAGTTTTTTCAAATAAACGTAACCGAGCAGCAAACCGTGATGAAAACTTGATCTTCAGCTTAGCATGTTGTTTTGCTTAGCGGTAATTAAGCAAAGAAACAGGCAATTACCGCCTTCTATTGCGGTTTGTCTTTACACATACCATCAATCTTCTTCCGCTAATGAATGTAATGTTTACTGTTGTTTGTTTCCCAGCGTGGCTTTCAAAAAGTACATTACTCTTCACAACTGTAGGGGGAGCCCCGTAGGAAAAAAAAAAGAAGTAAACAAAACAATTCCCAACTTTCTTGCATTTTATTGTTCTGGACTGTTGCTATGATTTATCAATATGCTGATTTATTTTAATGTGGGTTGATGTCATATTATTCATGCTTTATTTTCCAAATCATAAAACAGCTAAGGAGGTTTAATGAGACTTAATTTAATGGGGAACCGACAGCGGGTGTCATGCTGCTTATTATCTGTATGCTGAGTAATGGTCAGCTCTGCCTCCTCACTTGACCTTCATAATTAACACATTATATGCATAAATCAACTTATCAGTGCATAATCACATGAACGAAATCAATGAAAAATTGGGAGGGTGGGGGGACCGTTGGTGGCATGCATGTCAAAAACAATTTGTCTGGCAATGAGGCATGAGATGGAATCGGATTTTTCAGATGAGTGCTTTTACATGGCAAAAGTCAAAGCAGACTGTTGCATTATGCATAGGAGACCCACAATTCTGCATGAAATGAGATATATTTGTGTTGTGCGCTTATTTCCAGCGTATTCATTTGTGGAAGTATGCCCACAGTGTCGTGTCCCTGCCCTGGCCTCCTGTGCACCACTTCCTGTTCCCCTTCATGTGCCAAAAATTGGTCTCGCACATCAGCGCGCCCACGGACACGCACACGCGCGCACGAAGCGTGGAAACTCATATTTGTATGTCAACAAACAACCTTTTGAAATCTCATCATGGTTCTCTTCCCTTCTTTTAATCAGCCTCACACTCCAACAAACACATAGAGAGCTCACTTGAGAAAATGTTATTAAAAGGTTCGAGGCGAGAGTGATGTGGGGCTGATTGCTGTGGATCAACTGATGAGCAGAGCATGACCAATGCTGAAAATGGCAATCTGTGCTAGAAAATCATGAGGTACTTGGATTAATGTTTTTTTGTGAACTTGCACACATGAATGCTCCCAGTTACCCATACACAATATTGATGTGTGCTGCCGACTGTATATAAGTGTATGTGTGTATGCGAGCATGGGTGTGTTAATGCAGCTGAGTGTCAGCCATTTCTTTATCTATTTTGTTGTGCATTGATTGTGTGTTAATGTTTTCTCTGCTTGTGTGTGTGTTTGTGTGTGTGTTTGTGTGTGTGTGTGTGTGTGTGTGTGTGTGTGTGTGTGTGTGTGTGTGTGTGTGTGTGTGTGTGTGTGTGTGTGTGTGATGGGGTGGGGGAGAGTGGGGGGCTGACCTTTTCATGATGGCTCAGCTAAATAAAGCTGCAGCCTTTCTTGGAAGTCTCGGACACCACGACAGACCAAATCACTCGTCTTTTTTGTTTGGTGCGCGTGTTGAACAACTAAGACGTCAACAGCAGTTTTCATGTTTATTTCATAATTGTGCGCTTTCCATCACATGATTCAGAGTTGCGTCACAGTTTTGATCGAATCTGGATTGTCTTTTTTTTTTATTATTAGTAGTAGTAGTACCAGTGGAGCACGGTACTTGATTATGACAAATAATATTCATCACAATTATTCAATCGATCATTTATATTTTGGTACAAAACAAAAAAATATGAAATAGTAAATAAAAAATATGAAGACAAATCAAATTCTTTGAAACACTATAAAATGTTCATAAAATGTGTTATTTATAATTTTTAAAAAAGTATATGTAAATGTATAAATTCAAGTTTGCTTTCCAAGTGCATTGGAGCTGACTTGCTTTACACTTAGAATTTGCCATAGAACTGCTGTAACATTTAAATAATTTCATTGGATGTTTCAGATGCATACTGTACTGTATTTCGAAATCAAGTATACTCACTATGGTATTAAAATGAATACTATTTTTACATTTTCAACTATTTTGCCGTTTTCTAGCTAGCTAGCAGGCTGTCTAGCTAGCAGGCTATCTAGCATTCTATCAACTTCTCAAAAAAATAACAAATATATATCATTATATATTGAGATTATGCCGATTTTGTAATCGTTGAGTGTAAAATCTTACTCGTAAGTGAATTTCGATTAATGGCACAGTCCTACTATGCACCATGAAAGAATGCAGTTTCACATTTCAGGACCATATGAATACAATCAGCCTTAGGGACAAAAACTGTCAGCCTTAACTTCAATGCCGAAAGTGTAGTTGTGACGCATTGTTGAGTGTAAGGAGAAATTACCCTAATACGACAGAAGACTTATTCCCCATTCGTCATGGAAACCCCTGCTTATTCATGGGTTTTTTTTATTTAATTTTTTTTTTTGCGGCTCCAGTTGGATTCTTTACCTTTCAGAACGAAGTGTGGCGTTACACAGCGGCTCACCTCCCACAGATATGATTAGATTTCGTAAAATGATGAAAGGCGACACCTACGGACAGGCAATTATGGTATTCTCCACAAATATTCAAAGCTGTCAAGTATCGAGCCAAAACTTATTTCGAACGTCAAATGAGTTTTCCTTGATGCAAATGAGCTTCTTCTTTATCTAATACTGCGCTACTGTGACAGGTCTCATCATCAAGACCGACAGGCCAGGAGTCAATCGGCGCATCACTACAGTGATCATTCAGTTCAGTGAGCATCTGGGATTATCTTCGACACACAAGCTTCGTTGGCTTTTTGTGTGTTTTTTTTTTCCCAGACTGTATTCGATGGCTTTGCCCTGGATAGTCACTGGGTACATATTGACAACCTTTCACACTCTAATTCACACCTAAGAAACAATTCAGTCTTCAATGAGCCAAATATTATCCTTGTCAAAAAGGTCAGAGCCAAAATATGAAAGCAGAACTTCTCAATTGGGAGGTAGATGAGCTAACTCAGGGATGGGCAGCTTAAATGCTTGAGGGGGGGGGGCGGCACATTTTTTTCTGCAGTGCTACTGGGTGGCCACATAAGACTAACCACTTTCTAACCAGATGTACTATATGACAAAAATGCTATTTTAAATATGGACAAAATACGTGCTCTTAATATATTTCATTTTTTGATAATACATTTTTCAGTGCATGTATAAAAGCTCCATCATTATCCAAGCCCAAAAACAAAGAGTTTGAAGAAAACAACAAAATAACCATATACTGTATTTTGATTTTCCTGTGCAAAAAGCTCTCTTGCAGAAAAATTACCATTTAGGGACGGCACAAAACTACTGAACAAGAAACCTACATTAAGTGCAAAAACTCATTTTGTAATTTTTTTCACAAAAATATATTCACTCAAAATTTTGAATTTGTTGAGGTAATTTGATTGTCCTGTATATCATTCCAAATCTTGAAAAATAATATTAGGCCTACTCATGTTGTAGCATAGGAAAGTATAAGACCCACTGTAAGCTCACTTAAGTCAGGTCTGCCATATAATGCTGAGCGATGATACTACAACTTAAAACTCAGTCAAACCCTGCATATTCGCAGATTTCTTTTCCTTTTTTTCAATATTTTTTCAAATTTTTAAAAAAAAATTTCCAGGGTCCCCCCCCCCCCATTTTGCCCCGTTTTTCAAAACAGCACTTTTTGAAGATTTTTGGATATATAATACATTAATATATACAAACATCAAAAAACATTCTATATTATTTTTTTCCAAAATTAATTAAGGGGCCCCAGTCGCCCATTCCTTATCTAATCACTAGTACACCACTTGCCACTTCACAGTGTTTCCACCAGGAAAAACACCTTTTGAAATTAGAACTTGCAAGTCAACCAACGTCACAAAAGTGATTGCGTTCTACTATACGTATGCTGCTGGGAAAAAAAACGTGCCATTGCAGTAGTAGTGAGAGACACACTGAGAATAGGACAAAGGTGGTGAATGATTTGTCGAGGCAAAGTATAAAGATTTGCGCAGCCTTCGGGGGTTCCAACATGCATTACTGCATCCAAATGTTGTATTGTAAATTTACAGCATATGAGCTTTTGAGATCATAAGCCAAGCGAGAACAATTGTTGCCGATGGCGACTACTGATACCAACACTGGGCATTTACAATAAACAAGTATTTATGTCCTCTCATGCACAACCAATGAGAGGCTCTGAAGAGCTATTGTAAATATAATTGCACTGGCTTCAAACAAAACAAAACAAAACAAAAATGATCACAGACTATACAAAGCCCAAGTGCTTTTTAAACATCTACACCTTCCGTACAGACCAAGGCCTCCTTTTTTGCGTCTCATTTCTCCTACTACCTCTTTGGTGTTTTTAAATTTTTGTTTAATTATGTACAGTATTTATTTTTAAGCGGGCAGAGAAATTGTGAAGAAATCTAGCCAACATTAATACGTGGACGTGAGCCGAACACCTATATTCACCCTGCGCATTGGTATTTGATACACTATCTGTGAAGCATTTGTTTTGGTTGCGGGATATTTTTCATGTGTTGATCTCCGATCGACTTGCTCATGCACACACGTACACACTTACACTCATCTGGAGGAATCTACAACAGCATCTCATGTGTGCATAAAAAAAAATGTAATGAGTGTGTGTCACGCTTGCTGGGTTCTCTCCATCCTCTCAAGAGGCTCTGCTGCCACACACCTGCCCTGTTTTATATGCCAATGCTGGCAAGAGAGTAAGCAGCTCAGGGACACAGCTTCCAGATGAATATACAACACTGTAAACAACCAACGAAGATAACTTGTGTGTTCTTATTCTCGAGTCACACCACAGCCGTGATAATGCAAATGAAGGTGAAGGCTGCCAATCCACCAATGTGTGCATGTGGGTGGGTTTGGGAGCCCAGTGGTGGGGTTGGGGGTCGGGTAATGGTGGTGAAAGCAGGACAGATTTAATCCTGTCTGACAGTACAATGACAAATCCCCAAATTGTCCATCATGACATACATTGTAGAATATAAAAAGTCTGCACACCCCTATTTAAAATGCTTGTCATATGTATGTGAAAATGAGACCAAAATAAATCAATCATTTAAAAACTTTTCTAACCATTATGACCTACAACCTGTACAAATTGGATTTGTAAAATTAAATATTTTCAACAGAAACAGAAGATAGTGTAGTAGTTGCACAAAAGTGCACAACTTTCTATCACTAACTGGCCATGTTTTAAAATGACTCAATCACATTTAAATTCATGTTAAACAAGAGTAAGCGCACACCAGCCCCTATTTAAAGTGCCTCTGATTAATTCTAAATGAAGTTAGACCATTCCAGTAGGCTTTTTGTGGCATTTTGCTCGCTAGCAGAAGCTTCAAGGTGTTGTGTGAATACTGACAGGTATTTGGAACGGTTCGTAATTCCCTCCACCTTGTTTAAAGCTGCAGTTTCGGCTGAAGAAGAACGACCCGAAAGCACGATGCTGCCATCACCACGCTTTAACGTGTTCCTTTTGTGATGATCAGTGTTGTGTTGGTACCAAATATACATTTTGGAATTGTGGCCAAAAAGTTCATAGGACCATAACCCATTTTCCCACACAATAAAAATACCAAAGTTAAGATCTGTATCTCAATTCATGACCCAAGATTTGATACACAATTAGATTTTTGCATTAAATAAATTAATATGATAGCGATCATATTTTATGAGTAAATGAATGTCACAAATATGGTATCATCCATCCATCTATCCATCCACTATCTCAACCGCTTTATCCTCACAAGGGTCACCAACATGCTGGAGCCTATCCCAGCTGATTTTGGGCAGTAAGCGGGTTACACCCCTAACTGGTTGCCAGCCAATCACAGGCCACAAAATCAGCTGGGTG
>CAAKHF010008227.1:0-16108 GCA_901007745.1 Hippocampus kuda
TCTAGTATGGGCAAAAGAGGCTGCATTTGAACTAAAATTGTGGTGTGTGTGTGTGTGTGTGTGTGTGTGTGTGTGTGTGTGTGTGTGTGTGTGTGTGTGTTTGTGTGTATATGTCTTGCGTGTGTACATTGGGATTCCTGCTTACTTGACATGTGTGTACGGTACTTGGTGACTACATTCGAGCGTGTGCGTGTGTGTGTGTGTAATATATATATATATATATATATATATATATATATATATATATATATATATATATATATATATATATATATATATATATCTATCACAAGGGCCGCGGGGGGTGCTTGAGTCTATCCCAGCTGTTTTTGGGCAGTAGGCAGGGGACACCCTGAACCGGTTGCCAACCAATCGCAGGGCGCACATAGATGAACAACTATCCACACGCACATTCACACCTAGAGACAATTTAGAGTGTTCCATTAACCTGCCATGCATGTTTTTGAAATGTGGGAGGAAACCGGAGTACCCGGAGAAAACCCAAACAGGCCCGGGGAAAACAGGCAAACTCCACAGTAATATGATGCCTCCATTGCTTCGGGACATGAAAACTTGTTGACTTTAAATGATTGATTGATTGATTTATTGATTACGATTATGAAGCTCTTTCTTTTTGCCCCCAGCTGGGCAACTGGGTGAGCGAGAAGATGTTGATGGCGAGGGATGGAAACTGCGATGACATGCAGAAGCTTCACAAGAAATGGCTCAAGCACCAGGCCTTCATGGCAGAGCTAGCACAGAACAAAGAGTGGCTGGACAAGATTGAGAGGGTGAGTCCATTTATTATGACATGCTATCCTAATACCCTCATTCAAAACAAGCAGCATATCATGCACTGTCTAGGCCGGGGGTCGGCGACCCATGGCTCGAAAGCCGCACTCTTTTCGGCTCTTTTGTGCTTCACTCATAGTCTGGGCTATTTCAGCAAAGTACTGTGAAAAGTCTTTCACCATCTTTTTGTGATTTTCTTGTTTTGGTTGCTGCTTTCCACAGTGTATTTCATTCAACATGAATGTATCATCATTTTCCTCATTCCTCGCAACATATCATGCGTGGCTATTTTTGGTATCACATTGTAAGCGGCTTTTCTTCTTTTCCTTTGCTTTCTTTGTTGCCATCTTAGATGCTAATTTCACACAATCACTTCAAAAGCTTTTTTTTTTTTCAAAGCAGTGTATCATGCAGTTTGGGTTACTTCAGCATCGTATTACATTCAGCCCGTCAGTGACCCTTTAGCTTTTGCTGTTCAAAATCAAACCTTGCAATCAGTCATGATTTCCTTGTTTCTACTGTAGTGTCATGTCATTCACTGACAATAATAATTCTCTCGGTCTTTCATCTTCTTCTTTTGTTGTCTTTGTCATGCGCTGCAGGATTTTGGGCGAAACACTACAAACTGCAGCCTTTTCTCCGCTTCTTTTACTTTTGCTGTTTGTCATCGCCTTCCGCACTTAGCATGCTATCCTCATATAAAAGCAGCATATTATGCACAGTCGTTGGGGTAACTTACAAATGGCCTCTACTTGTATTCATCTGTCTGATTGAGCTTTCATTGTTTTATTGCCTTTCATATTATCATGAAACCCCATTTGAGCTAATCTGGCATCATACTGTACACACCAATCATCAAAATTAAGAGATACCATTTGGATCATTTAATGCTAACTGATGCTAATGCTATGTCAGATGGATTGCAGCGAGCATTTCTTTCGTGAGTGTTTGGCACCACGTGAGCGTCACTCAAACCGCTCCACATAACTCAAACCTAATGCTGGTGGAATCAAACAGGTGACTTATCCCTCGTGAGGAATATGCTGAAAACGAAAAGGAGGTCACGCATGCGCTCACTTGTGCACCGCATCAAGCTTCCCCTGCAGTATTCCGTGAGCGGGTATGGCTGAAACTCAACTCCTCCGCTGGGAGCACAGAGAGAACGGCCAGCGCACCAATCATGACTTAACATCAAAAGTCGTTGTCATGCTGACAGCTAAAAAATAGAAAATATACGCTCTTTCCTTTGAGCGTCAACCATTGTTAATGTCCGTGAAGAGCTCTTCAAACACTGAGGAGAACGGTGTCCTGATTAAAGGGCCGCCGTGTCGACGTGGGTCGTGAGGTTTTTTTTGCTGTCCTGATTGCGTCTCGTCTTGAGTGCTTGTGGACTACTTTTATCGTCAATGATGACGCACAAAAGGATGCTTTGAAGACAAATGATGCCTCGACAGGCCTGAGAGTCTGGTGTCCAGTTTGAACGTAAGGATGTGCACAATAGCTGTGTTATGTTGAATATAGTTTGATGATAAACAGTCATCTTATTTGGATCACATTCTGCAGTAACTAGAAGAGGGTGCTGTTTCTTTAGGCCCGACAAGATTGCACCCCAAATGGGCTGCAGACGAATGGAATAAAAATGTTACTATTGTATTGTATTAGTGTTGTTAATTGTAGATTGTAGTATTCGTAGAAGTGGTGGTAGTAATAGTATTGGTCATAGTAGCTGCGATCAAAGTAGTTGTTAGAGTACTTAATAGTTGTGCTGGTGATAGTAGTAGTAGTAGTAGTAGTAGTGGTACTAGTAATATTAGTAGTAGTAGTAGTAATAATAGTAGTCTTGGTGTTGCAATAGTTAGTAGTAGTGGTAATTTCAGTGATGGTAATAATATTCTTGCGATAGTGGTGTTAGTAGTAGTAGTGTGGTAGTAGCATTGTTTTTCCTGGTGGTGTGTAGTAGTCATTAGTAGTAGTAGTAATAGTAAGAGTGCCTGGTCGTGGTAGTAGCCGCTGTGGTGGGGGTGGTCGTCATAGAAGGTGTAATAATAGTCATAGTAGTGGTAATAGAAGCAGTGATGGTGGTAGTGGTAGTGGTATAGTAGCAGCAGTAGTAGTTGCAACAGTTGTAATATTAGTTAGAATAGCTAGTAGTGGCAGCAGTGGTTGTTGACTTTGCACAAATGTAGCTTCCACATGGGGAGCCAGGATGTCGAATGAATGACTGTCAGGTTTCCCCATGCTCGGGAGTAAATATTGATACGCTAGCAGATTTGGAGGCTAGCAGATGTCTGCCGCAGTGACAGACTGACTGTACGTCTGAGCTTCTGTCAGACAACCTTGTTCACTGCATTCCGTCTGTGCGCCGTGCATCCTTTTTCAATGCAATGAATAAACTACATAGATCATTTGTGCCGTTTCCTCGTAAGCAATTGTGTGTCTGTGGTCACAAGGACGTTAATGTTTAGTATGAGTGATATCACCTCCCATGTGAGACAGAAATTCTTGTATGCCGAATTCTTTGCTAATCATCTCCTCTTCCATGTAAGGAATCAATCGCAAAGACAACTGACATTGTTTTCCGATAAACAATTGAATGTTTATGACAGCCATGACAGTGGCTTTTATGTTAGTTAGACCTTAAAGGCTGCATTTCGATCTGTATGTCTCCCCTTTCTCGCAAGAAATCAGTGAGATATAAAACTACTAGTGTTTTCCAGTAAACAATTGTATGTTTGTGATCGCAGGATGGCTCGTTGTTAATATGTTGTCAGGGGACGTTGAATCCTGGGTGCCGTGCCTTGGTTTTGTTTCCTCTTTCTCGCAACGATTGACCTAGAAAAGCGGCTCTTGGTGTTTTTCAGGAAAGAATTGAATGTTAGTCATCACGATGTTTAGTGTAAGATGCAACCTGCCATATGAGTCAAAGGGTCCTGTGTACTGCATTCCCTGTCTATACAACATCTCCTTCTTGCAATGAATTTACTAGGTAGGATTCAATTCGTGGCATGCATTACAAAGAATATAGAAAATATTTACTGAGTGTGTGCGTGTGCGTGCGTGCGTGCGTGTGTGCGTGCGTGCGTGTGTGTGTGCGTGCGTGTGTGTGTGTGTGTGTGTGCATGCCTGTGAGCAAATGTGGTTGCTTCAGCCCACGTGGTCCTCCTACACTCACAAGACACATTTAAACAACAATTTAACATCACCGCAGTGGTCTGTGCTACATTATTGCTGCTTTTCAGGCCAATAACTGGCCATAAGATTAGGAACATCCGTGAGCTCTAATGCAGTGGTTTTTTTCAAAACCTAGGATTTCTTTTAGTTGTGATGTTGCCCTTTTGCTACTGGTGAAAAGGGTACAAATAGGGAATAACATTTGGTTGGGGGATGGGAGGGAGCAGGTGCTTTGGTGTGTGTGTGTCTGTGTGTAATGTAATGGTACATTATCTGCACTCCCTTCCCCCCAATTACCATGGTCTCTTCTTTTCATCTGCAGCTCCCCATCACAGACAGATATACTCACACATATGGTGACATACTCCTCTGTCTGTGTTGTCATTGTCTTTCATGAAAAAAATAATAATAATCTGATCCCGCATGACAAGTATGTTGTGTTGCTGACATGTAACATTGGGGTCTCGCAGGAGGGCCAGCACTTGATCCAGGAGAAGCCTGAGCTGAGCCCGCTGGTGCATCAGAAATTGGAGGAAATTCGCCAGTGCTGGCTGGACCTGGAGAGCACCACGCAAGCCAGGGCCCAGCAGCTCTTCCAGGCCAACAAGGCCGACCTGCTGGCTCAGAGCTACCGCAGCCTGGACCAGAGGCTGGGGCAGATGGAGGGCCAGCTGGCCTACGTGGACTGCGGCCACGACCTGGCCACTGTCAACAGGCAGCTGAAAAAATTGCAGGTTGGTCCTGTGATTTATCCTACCCACACTAGCATACGTGACATCGATTTATCCGCCTACTTGCCCTTCCCAGCACACCTACCCACCTATCTACCCATGCGCCTACTTGGTCTTCTCCGTTCTTGTACATTCAGAACATGGAGTACCAGATGGAGGAGTGGTACCAGGAGGTTGGTGAGCTGCAGGCTCAGGCGTCCGCTGTGCCGCAACAGACACGAGCCAAGGAGACGGTGGCTGAGCAGCAGGCAGCGGTCGAGGCTCGCATGGTGCGCCTCATCGAACCTCTCAAGGAGCGCAGGCGACTGCTGCTGGCCTCCAAGGAGGTCCACCAAGTGGGACGAGACCTGGAGGATGAGATGGTGAGTATCTATGTAAAGAAACGATCATACTGTTTACATTTTTCCCTCTCGACTTGTTTTCTAGCTTTTATGTAGAACACATCCTTCACCTTGTGCTTTACTTTTAGGCTTTTTTTAAGACAACTCTGCTCTCATGCATTACGCTCACAGTCTGTGCTATAGCACACGACACAAAAGCCTGGAAAACAAGCACAGAATGGCAGATGTGAAGGATATACGAGTGTAGTGGAAAGATGTGCAATACAGTGACATAAGCAGATAGTCTGTCACTGTACATTTATGTGAGAACATGAATATCTGACTGGTCATTGCGTGTTGCAGTTGTGGGTGCAGGAGCGCCTCCCACTGGCCATGAGTCAGGAACATGGCTCCTCCCTGCAGTCGGTGCAGCAGCTCATGAAGAAGAATCAGGTTTGGGCCATCAGAATCTCCATTTAGCACTTGCAATCATGTAATGCTGTCATGGGCGAAATTCAGCTCACAGGCCACATACCGGTATTTAAATGACCAAAACTCTTATGTTTGTTTGTATTACTTCCATATTCATTCCACATAAAGAGATGAAGAACCATACACACCCACATTCACACCATCACTGAGTCGGAACCAATCCCAAGCTGCAGGCACACAAGTCAGGCGAGTTTACCACTACACTATCAGCGACACATATTATAAATACACATTATAACTTTTTTAACCTCATCTTGAAATGACCTGGCCCATCTGTCCATTTCCTAAAATTAAATGTGGCCCTTGAATGGAAAAGTTTGCCCACCCCTGCTCGAATTCATCCTTCCCCTGTTATCTTGCAGACTCTCCAAAAGGAGCTCCAGGGCCACCTGAGCCGTGTGGAGGAGGTCTTGGAGCGTGCAGCCATCTTCGCTTCGGTCCGCAGTCCCGAGGCAAATGCTGTCCATGTGGGTCACGAGCAGCTGTCCCAGCTCTGGGCGCTGCTCTGGGCCGAAACGGAACGTCGGCAGCTGGTGCTGGACGCCATGTACCAGGTGCAGCAGTACTACTTTGACACCGCCGAGGTGGAAGCCTGGCTCAGTGAGCAGGAGCTGCACATGATGAATGAGGAGAAAGGGAAGGTGAGAAAAAAAATATCTACATTTTCGGGATGCACAAGCTGACATAATCTGGAAATCACCTCAAAGGCTCAACAGTCGCATTTATTGAGGCGTGATAATTCTTTTCAGAGGTGCCTCCATAAAACGTCTTCCTTCCTCATCACCTTCATCTTCTTCCATTCAGGACGAGCCGAGTACCTTGCAGCTGCTGAAGAAGCACCTGGTCCTGGAACAGACTATCGAGGACTATGCTGAGACCATTGGGCTGCTGTCTCAGCAGTGTCGGCAGCTGCTGGAGATGGGACACCCTGACTGGTTAGAGAACAAACACACAATGCAATCTATAGACTTTCTGGGCAAACTCAAAGACATATTAGATCAACTGAAGCGTGAGAAGAAATGTTTTGAACCAGTTGAGTCCATTTTTGGACCAACTGGAGACTCTGTAAAGACCAACTGAATCGGCCTGAGATTCTTCAAAGCCTTTTTAGACCAATTGAAGATACTGTTTAGACCAATTGAATAGGCATTAAATACAGTTTGGTCTAACTAGAGAATCCGCAATCAATGTTTGATTTAACTGAGTCTTCAGAGACATTTTGAAGCAACACCAAGAGGGTCTACGAGACCTTTTGGAACAAATATAGAAAAGCTTTTTCTTACATCAATGACACTCGGATGTAAAAAAAAAACATGCTCTGTTGTATTCTGTCTCTGGCACAGTGAGCAGATCAGTAAGAATCAGTCGCAGGTGGACCGCTTGTACGTTTCGCTGAAGGACCTGCTGGAGGAGCGCAAGAGTCGCCTGGAGCAGCAGTACTGGCTCTACCAGCTCAACCGCGAGGTGGATGAGCTGGAGCAATGGATCGCTCAGAGGGAAGTGGTGGCTAGTTCGCCCGAGCTGGGACAGGACTTTGAGCATGTCAGCGTAAGTTGGGACACTGTGGATTCCGCATCAGCTGCATCAGGGGCATAAATAGTAGAGAACATGACAGTGCACACTTATACAGCGATTGCAGCTTACAACATTCTGAGCTCGGAAAAAAGGCAAAGCAAAGCTTACCGACTTGGCCAGTTGCGATGAAAGACTCTCCATTGGCTAGTGTTTAAGATGCTGTAGATTAACTCATTCACTCCCAAAGACGTTTTTAAACATCTTTTCAGACTTGGCCCAGAATTGGCTGTTACTGAATGAGTTAATGACTATGATGGCTAAAAGTTGAAGATAAAATGACAGCTGCGCTGCCCCTCTCAACATGGAAGGTTCTACAAGAATACCAAAATATCTTTTTTTTTTTTTAGTTGCTCCAGGAGAAATTTACAGAGTTTGCATCAGAGACAGGCAGCGTGGGTCAGGAACGCGTGACGGCTGTCAACCAGATGGTGGACGAACTTATCGATTACGGCCATGCCGAGGCTGCCGTCATCGCCGAGTGGAAGGACGCCGTCAACGAGTCATGGGCTGAACTGCTGGAGTTGATAGAGACACGAGCACAGATGCTGGCTGCCTCGCACCAGCTGCACAAGTTCTTTGCCGACTGCCGGGAGGTGAGCTCATAGTGGCACCCAGGTGGTCGGAAACGTAGAAAAGTCGCACTGATGAAGTTACGTGAAAACACTATGGGATGAGTTGGACATGAAGCAACTTTTGCTTACATGGTTTCCAGGTTTTGTCTCAGATTGAGGACAAACACCGCAGATTACCGGAGGTGCGCATCTGTCAGAGCAGTACGGCCAACACCAGCACGCTGCAAAGGCTGCTGCACGGCTTCGAGCAGGATATCCAGCTGCTGGTCACTCAGGTACAGCATATAAAATGTTTGCAGCCCCTGATGTAAAAGGTCAAGATTGTTCCTTCTCTGCGGTAGCCTTGTAACGTCATTGTGGTCCATCAGGTGCGTCAGCTGCAGGAGAGCGCGGCCCAGTTGAGGACCGTGTATGCCGGTGAGAAAGCGGAAGCCATTGCCTGCCGCGAGCACCAAGTTATGCAATACTGGAAGGAACTGCTCACCTCCTGCGAGGAGTGTCGGCTACAGATCACCACTGAGACGGACAAGCTCAGGTTCTTGGGCCTTGCTCGCGATCAGATCATGTGGATGGACTCCATCCTCTGCCAGATCAACACGGGGGAGAAGCCAAGGTATGCATGCAGCACCCTTTTTTGGCCTTTTTTAATTTTGAAGCTCATGTACTTGTATTTGTATTATTATGAACCCAATGTGGTTCAAATTGGGGTTTCAAGCCTGGGTTAGGGTTGCAAACAAGTGTTAGGACCTCCCAGTAGAGTTTCAAGATAGTTTTGGTGTTTCAAATGAGTGTTAGGCTTTCAAAGTAATGTTTCAAGCTGGGAATTGAGTGAGTTCCAAACCAGGGGTATGGTTTCACGACAGGGTTCTGGTTGGTACTGTTGGTATGTTATGCTGTTCTTATGTTTTCACCATGTGGTGTTCAGGGACGTGTCGTCTGTGGAGGTTCTGATGAACTATCACCAGAGTCTGAGGAACGAGGTGGACGCCCGGAGTCAGAGTGTGATGGAATGTATCGACATGGGAAAGATGCTGCTGGCGGCGAGGAACCCTGCAGCTCACCAGGTCACTCTACTCATTTGTGATTGAATAGCAAGTTTCCCAATTTTTATTGCATGTAGGCGCATCATGATGATTATGCTAAAGATAAGAACGTTTGACATTTTTTGAGTGCAGATCAAGGAGAAGCTGGACCAGGTTGTCGCTAAGCAACACGAGCTGTCTGTGAAGTGGGACAAGCACTGGGAGGCCCTGCAGCAACGTACGCGCACATACATTGCACAAGTACAGTATATTACGCAAAGCCAATTGAACATTTATTCAATATCCCTTGTATTGAGCTAAAGGTCCATGTACTAGTATGCGCTTTGTCCTCAGTAATAACACAGTTCACTGCACTCGTAGAAATCACGTTTACAAATCACGTTTTACTCTACTGCATCAATTTTTGCACATTAGTAGAACAACGCTGGCATCCTAATAGGACAACATGTTACTAGTGAGGCCAAATGTGCACTAGTTGACATCTGCACACTAAAAGTATGACTAGTTAAGCTCTAGATGTTAATAGAATTTTTGTAATGTTATTAGTAGTATTAATAACACATTTGTCAGCTTGTGACATTTTGGTCTGACAGTACAAGTAACTTGTAGTTTGTATATTATCGTGAGATAAATTGGGGACCTGCCTGGAGACCCGTCTGCCTTCCCATTCTTGTTTGGATGGGTCGAAACTGTAAAATGAAAATCGTTGCTCTCGCAAGCCACTCAAGCAGTGCACTTAATTGTCGTACGAGTGAGGAAAAAGACCGTATTAGTACATGGCCCTTAACCTAGATAACAAGGATATCGAATCAATGCGAAAAGGCCATTCCATAATCACAATATGACACATACGAGTCTGTTGCTCACATTTTACATTTAACACTGTATATAGAGTACAATGGTGTCCAAATGTTGCCCGTGCAGTGCTGGAGGTTCACCAGTTTGCTCAGGAGGCGGTGGTGGCGGAGGCGTGGCTGACGGCGCAGGAGCCCCTGGTCAGCAGCAGGGAGCTGGGAGGCAGCGTGGATGAGGTGGAGCAGCTCATACGTCGACACGAAGCCTTCCGCAAAGCCGCCGCCACTTGGGAGGAACGATTCAGCTCACTTAGACGGCTTACCACGGTACGCCTCTGCTTGTTCTTAATCTAGACCTATTCCGAATTTTTCAAAATTCAAGGCGCCATTTCGCATCTGTGTCCAATGTCTCATGCAGTCCACCAATTCCTGACACATGTTTCAATGTTATGTTTCAAGCCTGGAGTAGTGTTGGTTTTCAAGCAGGTTTTGAGGTTGAAAGTTACATTTCAGGTTTCAAATCAGGGTTACGGTTTCATATTAGGATTTCACAATAGGTTTTCAAATTAGGGTTTCACATTGAGGCGACATGGCAGGGTTGGGGTTTAATACCGAATAGGATTTCAAGACTGGGTTACTGCTTCAAATCAGGTTTTCAGTCTTAGGTTAAGGTTTCAAACAAGGGTTAGGGTTTCAAGTCAAAGTCAAGATTTCATATTTGGGTTAGGATTAGGATTTCAAATTAGGGCTAAGGTATAAAAGTAGGGTGTAAAGTCAGAGTTAGTTCCAAAGCAGGATTTTGTTTTCAAATGAGGATTTTAAGGCAGTGTTAGGATTTCAAAGTAGTTTGCATTAGGGTCTCAAACATGAGTCTTAAAGTAGTGTTTCAAAGTTTCAAATTGTGGTAAGTAGTGTTTCAAAGTTTCAAATTTTGGTGTCAAGTTTCAAACAAGGGTAAGTGTTTTGGTTTTAAAGTACAGTTTCAAGCCTGGGATTGTGTTTTAAGGATTAGCAGACTCAAGTTAGGGTTTCAAGACCTGCCGTTGTGTTTCGAGTAGATGAGTAGGTGTTTGTGTCATTTGTCCAGGTGGAGAAGCTGAAAGCCGAGCAAAGCAAACAACCGGCAACGCCTCTGCTGGGCCGTAAAGTCTTCCTGGACCCCCAGGATGCATCCCCAGCTCCCCCTTCCAGCCTCCCCCGCCTGCCCCTCTCCCCTGTCATGAGACAGACCATCTATGAGCAGAATGAGGCCAGCACGCCGCCCTCCCCCTCGCCCGCTACCCCGACGCCATCACCCTCGAGGGTCCGATATCCCGTCCATCCCGCCCATTCGTCCATCTTGTCCGTGGCCACGGCCGCCATGTTGGTCTCGGCCAATCAGGCGCGAGAAAGCAGCAGGAAGGCGGGTCACCTTCAACCCAAGGTGAGAATACCAGGGGATTCTTCATGAAGACCCTATCCCACTGAGGATCGAAGTTACTTTTTATTTCCTTTTGACTTTTTGTTTTTTTAGATTCAGTTACTTTTCATGTCTTTTTAGAGTGGCTTTGCTATTTTTTTTATAAGCTTTCATGACTTTCACAACAAGGCGCTTTCCAGAAGAGTTCATGTACTTGGAAAACTCAGTTGAGACTGTCCCTGAATGCAATACCTTTATTTTAGTTTGACCTTGGATGGATGGAGAGACAAATAAATGGATATCATCATACCATAACAAAAACAATTACAGTATATACCGTATATAGGGTATATACTGATATACTGATATGATATAACTTTTTGGAGCATGACTGTATATACTCTGACTTACCGTTTTTTTACTCTTTTAGTTTATAAAAATGTTTTTTCAATGGTCTTGTTGGTTTTGATGATTTGATTCATTCTGATAACCTTTCTTCAGCTGGAAGTGGACACCAAGCCATCGCCGTACCTCCGCCAACCCAAAATCAAACACCTGGATGACGCTGTGACACCCCTCCTTGTTGCCAGCCGGCTGGAGAAGGTTCGGGAGAAAGGCAGGGAGATGATAACAGAGAGAGCCGAAGTAGCCGTGATGGCCGAGGTGGTCCTCCAGGAGCCTAACCGTGGCCGGCTCTATGGAGGGCCAAAGACCTTCAGGAGTAACCTTGAGCCGCAGGTCCATACTCAGACTGTCCAGATGGAGTGTCAGATGTCTCCCGAGCAGCTGATTCAGGCCCGTAAGAACGAGCTTCCTCAGGAGGTGTGGAGGGAGCACACTGAGCGGCGGGAGCGGCGGACCCTGGAGAGGCAGACATCCAGCGAACAGGAAGGGCACGGAAGCCACGAAGGCCGGAGGAGGGAGCGAGACCGGCATCGGCTGGAGAGGCAGGAGTCCAGCGAGCACGACACTGGCAAGGAACAGTCTGACAGACGCTCAGGAGGAGGGTGAGATGTTTGTTTTGAAGACAATGATGCTTCTCTTCAGTCACTTTTCCACCACCAAGCTGTCCATTTCCAGGGATGTCCAACTCATTTTCGGTTGTGAGGGTTCCCTCAGAGATCTGTTATTACTAAAACCAAATCAATGTATAATCACCTTATCATTTTATTACATACTATATCCACTATTGTGCTTGTAGCCAACAGAAATGTTCTGTGGACTTTTGTCTTTGGCTCACGATTATATTCATCACACCAAAACAATAGCAGCCATCTTGCTTTGTGTGCTTTTTTTTTTTTTTTTTTTCCCCGCAGAGAGAGGAGAGCCACCATGGCAGAAATAGTGGAGCAGCTTCAGGAGAGAGAAGCAGCACAGGTTGGAAATTTAAGATCCTTTATTTGTCCCACACTGGGGAAATTTACAGCCTTCAGCAGCAAGATTGTGGGTAGAAAGAAGAAAGAAGAGAAAAGAAAACACAGTTCAATTAAGTGCAATATAAATACAAATATGGATAAGGTCACAGTACTATTCACATTCACAATTGTTGTCACATCATTAAAATTTTTATTATTTTTATAAAGTATTTACATACTTTAAACGCAGCGCTTTCCAAAAGGTCATTCATTAGCTGTGCTTGGAATCGGTCCATGTCCATGATCTAGTGCACAGTTTAATGAGTTGTCATTTTGTAGTGCTGTCCGAATGTGTAGGCACAATAGGTTATCATCTATATAGTGCCCTCAATCCAACAATGCACCTTGAAAAGTACAGTAGGTTCACTGGAAAAGAAATATATCCCATAATGAATTGCAAAAATGATTTTCTGTTCCCATGATATTGTTTGATATATGGCACAAGATACATTTTTGAGTTGTGATACAAAAATACAACAAACAAAGCATTAAATGACAACACGTACGGCCCACAATGCTTTTTTTTTTTTTTTTTTGGTAAAATACACTTATCTTAAACCAATACACCTGTAATGTTATTATAATTCCTTTTTTCAATATTTATTTCAGAAGGTGGAAAAGCTGATGGTGATGGGTTTTTTTTTCTTTTACACCCCAAAAATGTTTGATAAAACCTCTAATATGCATTTTCCCAGAAACACGAGGAGTTTTGTTTTACTTGCCGTACTAATTAATGTGCTTGCTCAAAATTGTGTTTATTCTTTATGTCTGTGTAGAATCGCAGGGTTATAGTAACAGGCAAAGTTTGAATAGAGGCAACTAGCCTGTCCTTGCTCATTCAAAAATGAGTTCTTTATGCTATTAGGCTAACCATGTACGCTGAACACAGCTATGTGCATTCATTCATATGTAAATCTTCCTGATTGACCCCTCTCCAGGCCCGAGGCGAGGTTTCCCACCTGCCAAACGGCCTACCAGAGAAGTCTTCCCGTCCTGACCGGCCTCGAGCTCGGGACAGACCCAAACCACGGCGCCGGCCGCGACCCAAAGAGCCGGGAGAAACCACGAGGCGTTCTCGCTCTGCTCCAGCTCAGAGTGGCCCCGTGGCCCCCCAGCCACCCACACACAGTGCACATCATGAGGGTTTCCTCTTCCGCAAGCTAGACATCGAGAGCCTAAAGAAGAGCACCAACAGGTGGGTCTTCTGAGTCCTGATACTATGCAAGACATGTCTGACAATACTCACAACAGTTCATCACAGGTGGTCTTACACACCAAACTTATCCAGCAGAAAAGGAATTCCCCCAAAGTTTCCGCACAGGGGGCTGAGTCTTTCAAGACTGTTCAAATGATCGGAGAAAAAAAAAGATCTCTTCAGATTCTTCACAAGTTCCACAAATATTCTGAATGCTATTCAGTTGGCCTAAATAGTATCAAACGACTCTAAATTTGGTCTAAAATGCCCTAGTAGACTCTGTAACTGGTCCAAAAAGGCTCCAAAGACAGTCAAGTTTCAAAATACTTTTTTTTTTGGTTGGTCTAAGAATCACCAAAGAAAAGATTCTTCAGTTGAGCCATAAATTCTCTTAGACTTTTGTTGATCCCAAAAGGCCCTAAAGATTTAAGTTGTTCTAAAAAGTCTCCGAAGACTCCTGCAAAGATTTTTCATTTGGTCCAGAAACTTGATTACCACACTTTCAAAAAGTCTTTAAAGGCTGTTCAAGTGACCTCAAAAATCTCTAAATCCTTTTTTTTTTCCAGAAGGTCTTTCAAGACTCTTATTGATCTAAAAAGTCTCTTAAGAGTATTTATTCTGTTGATCAACTTTCATTTAACCAAACTGTCATACTTTTTGTTTCAATCGTTTGCTGCTGCTGCTGCTGCTGGCTGCCGTCCTCCTCGTCACCTCTAAGGTAAATCCTATTTAAGTTCCCCCTGTTTTACCCCAAAATGTAAGTATACCCCTCCACCCTGCATGTGCCCCCTCTTCCCCTGTTGGCGTCCGTCTTGTATTGGTCTGCAGTGTGTTTTCTCCTCCCTTGTTGGTGTTGGTCCTTCTCGCCCACCTACCTGTAAGATCAGGTGAGTGAGGTGTTAGCTTAGCAGCGGGTACTCTGCAGCCCCCACTAACTCTTCACATCTCCGGCCCCTTCCCTTCCCTTTTCCCTCAACCCCACCCCCTCCGCTTTCCCACCTCAGCAGGTCTTGGGTGAACCTGTACTGCATTCTGCACAAAGGCGGGCTGGGCTTCTACAAGGATGCCAAGAACACCACCACGGCATACAACAACGAGCCAATGCTCAACCTTGCCCACTGCCATTGTGATGTCACCAATGGATACAAGAAGAAGAAGAACGTCTTCACGCTCAAGTACGAGATCAGTCTCGTCCCCCCGACTTATATTGCAACTTTTAACTCCTTATTGCCCCATTTATACGAACACAATCATACTGATTGATCTCATGTGCTCACAGGACGAAGGATGGGAGCGAGTTCTTATTCCACGCTAAAGACGAAGTGAGTCATTCTTTTGTTTTTTTTAACACGGCAATGGAACTTGATGGAAATTGACTATGACTCGTTTATGTGCCGGTGTCAGGAGGACCTGAAGACGTGGGTGAGCAGTATTGGCAGCAGCATCGCGGAACACGAGGAGATGGCCAAGTGGGGCCTCCCCCAAGCAACTACCTCATCCACCGATGAGGGCACGCGGCACGACGGCAGCAAGGCTGGCTCGGAGCGCGGCGGCGAGCGATCAGACCGAGCCGAAAAGGCAGAGAAGGTGGAAAAAGAGAAAGAAAAGGACAGGGAACGGGACAAAGACAGGGCAGAGCGCTCAGATCGCGGTAGAAAGGTGGAAGCCAAACGCTCAGAGAAGTCCAGTAAGAAAAAATGATGTCTTCTCACCGCCTCCCACGTGGAAGCGCTTGGATGCAACGTGACGCAGGAAAGAAGACCTCTTTGAACTGACTTCTTCTCCTACTGTGTCTACGCCGTAACTCGGCCAACTGGCTGTGCAGGGAAGTGAAGCGGGAAGATGATTGCCGCTTGTGAGACAGAATATCAAGTAGCTTGCGCTGTTCCTATTCTGATTGCTTTTATGAACTGTGGGTGCGTGCGTGCGTGTGTGTGTGCGCGCGTAGAGTTCAGAGTAATAGCAGTGTCATTAAAAAAGTGAGTAAACCTCAAAATTCTGACAATCGCAGTTTTTTGTTTTCATTACCAGCAAATTTATTTGCAACACTTTGAATCCAAAAAAACATCAAAGAAAGACATGTATCAAAGATGTTACTCCTTGTAACAAATATGAAAAAAAAAAGAGAGAAACTATCAACTAAAAAATATTTGAAGATTTTAACATTTCCGTGATGCAATACAGATGTGAAGCACGCTACAGTTGGTAGAAAATGTCTGAAGATTCTGGAGTTAATCCCAATGGTCCACATTTAAAGATTCTGCAGAACAAAAATGCTTTAATAATTTACGATAAATAATAAATAATCTTCCTTAAAGACTCATAAGTGAGTACAAAAGGAGTGGGCTAACATCTGGCACCTGTGAATTGGTATGACACATAAATGTGAGGTACTTTTTTAAACACACTGCTATTTATACCGAACACAACTGTGTCTTTTAGTGGAGGAAGCCCTCTATCCGAAACTGATCTCATTGATCATACCACGAAAATTATCCAAATTTCTTTTTTTTTTTTTTTTGTTTCCATCAAATGGGAATCTGGTTGATGTGTACGTCTGTCCATTGCTCTCAGGTTTCTAACGTGTTGTAAGCGTGTGCTTGGTGTGT
>CAAKHF010008227.1:16128-51204 GCA_901007745.1 Hippocampus kuda
TGAGGTACTTTTTTAAACACACTGCTATTTATACCGAACACAACTGTGTCTTTTAGTGGAGGAAGCCCTCTATCCGAAACTGATCTCATTGATCATACCACGAAAATTATCCAAATTTCTTTTTTTTTTTTTTTTTTTTTTTTTTTTTTTGTTTCCATCAAATGGGAATCTGGTTGATGTGTACGTCTGTCCATTGCTCTCAGGTTTCTAACGTGTTGTAAGCGTGTGCTTGGTGTGTTCAAATGTCTTCCAGATGTGTGGTTCCAAACCAACAGAAATGTCAGCGGAGTGGAAGCAAGGAATGTTGGATGAATGACTGAATGGATGGATAAATGAATGAAGGGATGGCAGACCGGAAACCGCTTCAGCTGTCACACCTTTTGACTTTGCATGTCTGATTCGACGTGAAAACACATGTAGGAAAAAATTAAAAACAAAACACTCATTTGTTTCACGCCTCTAGACTTAGACTCAAAAGACTGGCTGCTCAGTTTTTAATGATGTCCTACTCTTTGCCTACTTGAGTACAATTGCACCCCTGTTTTCATGGCGAATCCTTGACATTTTATCTGGGATACCTGCTTCAGATCAGGACTATTTTGGCAAAATTTTGTAAAAGTTCGTCAGAGCCCTGGAATTTGCCTCAAATGGCTGCTTCAAGCCAAAATGTCCAATGTCTTGTTGTATTTCAGTCTTGGGTCCTTGAGACTTTTTAGCAGAGTTGGGCAACATACTAATACACTAATATACAATATACTTTTGCTTATGCTGTTCAGGGTTGGAGGGTGCTGAATCTACAACAAGCCTATCAATTGATTATATTATTTTATTGAATGAATAACATTTTAAAATTTTCATTTGAACTATCCAATTTTTGGCGTAAATCGCAAAATGAATGCAAATAACTTACAGGACTCTCGATCTAGTACAATGCAAATACTTGTGGGCCATATTAAAAAACAGACCTAGCCGTATGTGGACCGTGTGCCATAGTTTGCCCGTTTTAGTACCTGCTAAACACCTGCTAAAGAATATATAATAATTTAACTTTATATGTTGTTAGTATGTTATGTGTTATTCATTTGGAACAGTAGTGAAATAGTTAATGCATGACAGCAATGGGCGAAAAGGAGACGAAGAAGAAAAAGAAACCGGAAGCGGAAATCAAACGAGGAAGTTTTTTCGCGACGGACCGTCCACCATAGTCAATCGTCTGGTATCATGAGTCGCAATTGATCACAGCAAGGTCCTATTCTTGATTTGAGTGTTTTTAAATCGTTTCGGTATAGAGTTTTCACAAACATGGAGGCGAGGTTCGACGGCAAGGTGGCGTCGATCGTCGAGCTCGCCTTCCAAGCCACCGTGTCGGTCTTCAGGGGTGTGTGGGAGGAACAAGCGCCAAACTCGGCGTGGGAAGAGGCGACAATCGGCCTCGTTGGCAGCCTACGGGAGATCGAGCGCGGTCTGCTGGCTCAGCTTCAGCGGGTGTTCGCCGAGTTGTGCGACGAGAACGAGGAGCTGAAGATCAAAGTGGAGCAGTTGGAGGACGTGATGCAGAGGAAGGCCGGACAACTGGAACAGGAGCTGCACGTCCGGGTAGGACGGCTAGGCAGGGATATGGAGCTGCTGGAGAAGGAGCTAAAGAGCATCAGCGATGGAGGAACTGCGGCAGGAGGCAAGCATGATACTAAAATGCCTAGTACAGACTAGGGAAGAATGATTTTGAAAAGAAATTCACTTGAAATATGCTAGTCGTAACCATATGGAATGTTTAAAACAGTATTACTAACCATCTGAAATGTGATTATCATCATCCACTCATGTATTGGAATTAACTGCAAACGAGAAAAGTTATCCAGTCATTAATTTGTCATAATGTCATTAATTCCCTCTCTGATTGAATGCAGAAGTCTCACTGTTGTCAGTCTCCGCCGACCAGACTGCTGCCGACACAGAATCCAGTCTGAGTGTCTCGGAAGTGGGACATGACGAGGCAGTCCTGAGTCCCAAAACGGACCCCCAGGCCGCTGTCGCCCCGGTGGTGATTGTCAGCGGGCTCGGCGGCCCACCCGCCATGCTCATTGTGGAAGATGGAGAGTCTCCCACACAGGAGATAACCGAGGCATCGTTTGTGACACAACTTGTCCTTCAACCTGCGGTCTCACCTCAAGATGCTCCAAGTCCCGATTCCTGCCCACTTAGCAAGAAAAAGCCAGCCCAGGAACAAGCTGAGAAACAGGTTTGGTGTCTCAGACATTGGCTTTTCACCCCATGGCGCATATTAATCAGCACCAAAATATTTGATATTCACCACTTAGCTTTGGTCATGCCAACATGTAAAAAAACTAGGTTAAATGTCAAACTCACAGCAATGCCAAATAAGTCAAAAACACACACATTCAAATTTTCGACCGTTTTCATCCAATGGTCTCCGTATTTGGTGGACATGCAGAGGATACACTGCTTCCCCAGTTGATTTCTTTTGTGGTGATTTACTTTCACCTCAAGAATCAAGAAAGTTCACTAGTAAACAAATCAAAGATTAAATTGCAACAAGGCAAACAGAGTTGGATGCCAAATTATAGGTCTTGATAAGAGCTTTCTAGATTACTAGTTAGTTTGTTCATCTGTGTTTGTATGGCAACATAATGAGAAAAAAGCTTTTAATATTTGGTTTGTGTGACAGGGCTCAGTGGAAGAATCTTCATCAGGAAGACCGAGAAGAACACGGAAGCCAAGCTTCAAAGTGGAAATGGGTAACTAGGATTTGATGGCAGGTTATGTAACAAGTGAACCTATTGAAGTTGCATAATTTGGAATTCCATCAGGTTTGATGGGAAATGGGTCATTAAGTCGCTCTGTAGTAAACTACTATGAAATATTGCCTTAGACCAAAAAAAATGCCCCCAAAATGTATATCGTACAAATATCATGTCACTAATATACAGTATATACCTAATATTCCTAAAGTATTCCACAATATGTTAGACAAAATATCCCAAATAACAGTACTAGAATTTTTTAGACAAAAATTGCTGAAAGCCACAATATGAAAATGTGAAAATAGTACAAAAAATTATATGCAAAACCATATTAGGAAAGTAGACAATGTGAAAAATATTTCGATACAAATATGATGATCTTTTTTGATAATTAAAAATATGAGAAAAATAATTCTCCCCATCACAAATATGACAAAAATTAGCAAACAAAAATATTAAAATAGTAGACATATACCGGTACACAAGTGTTAGGAAAAATCTGATGTACAATATAAATATTTAACATGTTTAAAAAATATGAGCAATGTCAGTTGTACACACAGTAACTCATCAAAATTAAGGTACACATCCTTTTATTATGTTTGTGTTTTAACATTAACTGTGGTTCACTTCTTTTAACACTTGTGTGACAGTTGGAGGCTGGAGCCCATTATTTCTGATGAGAATGCTTCCTCTAAATCCAAACAGACAAACAAAAATATTGGATTTATGAGGTTTTGCTGCATTTGAATCGGACACAGGTTTCTTTTAAATGAAGGTCTTGTTGCCTCTCATCCCTCTTAAGCTCTGTCAGCGTCCGCCGACATAAGCAATGACGAGATGGACTCCGGCGAAGAGGATGAAAGCCCGAGAAAGAAGGCGCGGCGGAACGTGAAGCGCTTCTCCTGCAATGAATGCGACGCAGCCTTCTATTGGAAGGCCGATCTGAAAAAGCATGCGGCGCTCCACAAGCGGCCTTTCCCGCGGCAGCAGTGCGACAGGAGCATCCCAGAGAAGTCGTCTCTGGAGGACCAGATACTGAGCCACCAGGTGGCGTCCAAGGCGCCACTGCCCTTCCCGTGTCCGCATTGCAAGCGCTCATACCGCAAAGAGGAGTCTCTACAGAACCACCTGAAGCGGCACCAACCTCTGGCGCAGCCTAAGCCTTTCGCCTGTGAGCAGTGCGGGAAGACCTTTCGTGTGGAGCGCTCTCTGGAGAACCACCTGTTGCGCCACCAGGTGAAGACATCATCTCACTCACATCAACGGCAACATTTTATTCCATATCCTTTTGCTATTTTTCGCATTTAGAAAATCCTCCTGACTCCGCGGCTCTGTGACTGGCATTAAGTCTTGAAAGACTCAGTAAATCAGAAAAATCTCGACAGAGTTCAGTTGGTCTAACAATGTTTTTAGGCGTGACATATATTATTAGACACAACTTAACTTTATTTGGAAAAGGAAAAACTGATTTTGGTCCACAAATTAGTATACAGTTTTGTATTTTGTGGCTCCAATATCCTAATTTGTTGCCACAGAATACCATCGTCTGACCACAACAACGTGCACAATAAATGCAACTTTGTGGCAACAAAATATTAAATTGTTGGCAATAATTTGTGGCCACAGAATACTAGATTGTGAGCACAACATCCTTGTTTGTGGGCACAAATTTTGAGCCACATGTGCCCAAAAAATATTCATTGTATTTTGCTTTCTCTTCAACTGTATTCTATTCAGAAGTGGAAGGAGTCGCTGCAGTGCCCGCTGTGCAACAAGACCTGCAAGACGCCGGTGCAGCTGCGTGGCCACATGGTGGTGCACTCGGATGAGCGGCCCTTCAGCTGTGCCACCTGCGGCAAGGAGTTCAAGAGCAAAGACACGCTCCGTTTCCACCAAATGGTTCACACCAACGCCAAGAAGTACAAGTGCAACGTGTGCGACGAGACCTTCAAGTATGCCCATTCGCTGACCGTGCACAAGCGCAAGCACACCGGGATCACGCCGTTCGTGTGCGGAGTGTGTGGACGCTCATACCGCACCGGTACGGCGCTCAAACGGCACAGCGTGGTGCACACGGGTGAGAAACCATTCACCTGCCACGTGTGCGGCGCACGCTTCAGCCTCAACAACAATTTGAAGCGACACCTGCGCATCCACACTGGCGAGAAGCCTTTCACCTGCAAGGATTGCGGTAAGAGCTTTTCGGATAACAACAAGCTCAAGTCGCACATGCTGGTGCACGGAGCCCGAAAGCCATTTATGTGCGACCTGTGCGGGAAGACCTTCCTCTTCAATTGCCGCCTTCAGATCCACCAGAAATATGTGCACGCCAAGGAGGATGACAAGCCCAAGGTGTTCCCTCAGAGGCAGAGGAACAAGCTTCTGGTCAAGCCGTACAGCTGCAAAATCTGCCTGGCCAGCTTCAGTGCGGCCTGCTCACTCAAGCTCCACGAGAAGGGCCACAGTGAGCACAAGGAGTTCTCCTGCGCTTTGTGCGGCAAGGCCTTCCACAATAAGTACTCGTTCCGCTCGCACCAGCGCTCGCACTCGGGCGAGAAACCCTTCGTGTGCGAGGTGTGCGGCAAGGGCTTTATCCACGCCGGCAGCCTCAAGCAGCACGAGCGCATCCACACGGGCGAGAAGCCGTACAAATGCGAGCAGTGTGGCAAGGCCTTTCGCACCGACGGAAACTTCTACCGTCACCTCCGCATCCACACAGGAGAGAAGCCCTTTGAGTGCGCTTACTGCCACCGCAAGTTCCACCAGTCCAACCAGCTCAAGTCGCACTTGCAGGTGCACACGGGCCAGAAGCTCTATTCGTGCCAGACCTGCGGACGAGGATTCTCTGACTCGAGGCAGCTCAAGAAGCACAGTTGCGATGGAACAGTTGTCCCAGTATTGTTGACATAAACGCTTTTTTTAGGAGCCGGCAATATCGAAAAAGAATGTCCCGAGCACTGCACAGCACCTGGTGCTTTTTTCCTGGGAAAACAATTCTACAGAAGCCCACACCCCACAAATTGGGTCTATTTTTTTTTCAATAATAACAATAACATAACTGCAAATAGGAGAGAATATCTTCAACACGGCTAGCCTCAAATCCGTCACCAATGTCATTACTGCACAACTAGTGTATTTTATACAATCTTTTTTTTTTCTCTGAGGGCAGCACACTGAAAAATTGAAAAATGCAAGTGCCACTTTGGCATTCTGTGCCTTTAACTGAACATGTGAAAACCAATACATCAAGCAATGATACAACCAATGATAATCACATTTCAGACATCCCCTGCAGCGGGTGGGGAAAAAAATGGATAATGGCTAGCCGTCCACAAATGACCTCCTACCATTGTTTGGACACGACTGACGTGCACCTGTAGTATTATTGTCTGTCTTAATGCTAACATTACTCAGAATTATCAATAAAATCTCAATAGTAATTTATACCTTTTTCTGTTAAGGAAAAAAAAAGCTGGAGAAGCTGTCTCATTCCCTCTGCAAATCCAAGACGTGCATCCTGTTGCCTTAATATGTATGCAGTGTGCACTAAATAGTATTTGGTGGCCACAGTAAAAATCTGTGACAAGATGAACTGTTTGCCCTTGCCAGTCAATCGCAAGGTGTGTGTGTGTGTGTGTGTGTGTGCGCGTGCGCGTGTGTGTGTGCGTGTATACTGTATATATAAAAAACACAACACAACCATTCATGTTCTACACTTCCACATATTGGAGAGCTGATCTCTATTCCAGCTCACTTTGGGCGAAAGACCAGGTACTCTTCCAGGATCTGGTCCAGGTATGTGTAGACAAAAAAGCATTTACATTTACAGTTACGTACAGTTTTAGTGTCTTGATTTAACGGAACATGTTCTTGGATTGTGGGAGGAAGTTAGAGTAGCTGGATAAACCCACAAAAGCATGGGGTGAACATGCAATCTGCAAAAATAGATTAGCATTATTAAGCCCCAAAATGACAAATATCCTATTTTCTTAAGATATTTTCATAAATAACAACTGTTTGAAATATTTTAGTACAATACAGGAGTATGATTTACTCTGCATTATAACTGCATTAGTTGAGTGTTTTGGAGAATGTGCAAAATGAAATATTTTATTTTGAAATTTATGACGTTTTATTTTGAAGTCCCAAGGTCGAGCGTCTTACCTTGTGGAGTGTGTTTGTAAAAGGGGCTGCGAACTAACGGAAGCTGCTGTTAGTGAGAGTCTGCAATAAATCACATGTCCCAAAAAATGCCTGAAAGTTTGGTGTTTTATTCCCAAACTAATGCCATTTTGGAGACTCTTATTAGGTGTGCGCTGGATTTAACTGCTGGACAGGCCAAAATGAACCATTCTGTGAAGGTAAATATTAAATGCTGTGTTTATTTGAATTTTTCTGCCAAAAAAAGTATTGACGATTGGGATCGATCCGTTTTTACAGAGATGTTACATTGGAATACAAGAAACTGAAATAAGATGGCGCCTTGTCGCGTATCTTCGGCAAGCTTAAAGTTTCCACAGAGACTTTGGCTCTCTTTAATCTTGTCTCGTTATTTTCTTGTTTAGTGTTGGTGGTGTTAATAGTTTAAGTGGTTTAACTTGTGTCTATGGAATCTGACTGTACGAATTATTACATCGTCGTTGAACTTCGGCTAAGTGTTAGCTTTTTGTGTCACTTGACGCTAGTGGGAGCGCCATCTAGAGGCCTGGCTGGCCACATGTATCAGTTTGTAGTAGCGCCATCTAGAGACCTGGAGGACGACACGCGAATACAGAAGCGTTTCCAAAACAAATGACAACACCGTGGGAGCTGTGCATAAATTTATCACAAAATGTGATCTGATAGTCAGCTAAGCTGCAACAATTGACAAAGAGTCTTACTAAACGTTTGTACAAGAACAAAAGTAACGGGATTCCAAACGTAAAATTATGTTTTCCATGCTGATATTTAACACTAATTGACACTATGTAATAATTGACAGTGCTGGATGAAAAAAAAGTACAGTATGACCCTCCAACATCGGACTCAGCCCACTTAGAGTGCACTCGCTGTTGAGGTTGGAAGAGTTGGTTAAATCCTGATGTGAACAAAAAAAAAATGTAATCACTTAAAATTAATTAATTCTAGGTAACAAAGACGCTCAACCAGTGCAACACTGGTCAAATAACAGTTTTGATGCTGTCAGGGACTAAAGTGGCCTGAAGTTAGGTAATGGTACTTTCCTCTTAAGTTTTATGTGCAGAAAACGTATTCATCTTCATATGTTTTTATCTGCTTCCGAACAGGTAGGATTTGACAAAATGGTGGAGCTGCTGGCTCAGGAGGCAAGCAGAAAGATCAACTGTGTTTTCCTCCAGCTGTTAGACACCACCACTAAGGAAAAGCTGATGCTTCAGGACAAAGTAAGTGAGCTGGAGCGCCAGTTGAAAGCGGTCACTGAAGACTTTGATGTCATCCAAATATGGAGGGAGAACGTGTTGACTGGATGCCCTGTGCTCAATGAGCAGACGGGATGGGTCTTCACCCTGAAGCCTTACGGTGTATTGGTGAACTCAGATGAGTTAGCAAAGGAAGATACTGAGTCCACAACGTCAGCCATCGTCATACGCATCAAAGGTGCATTTATAATTATATTGTAATGTTCATATCTGAATATTAACTAAAATGTTCCCTTTAGAAGAGTCTGCGTTGGTGGAGGTGAACGATGGAGCTGAGTCATCATCAGCCTGTAGACAACGTAAGCTCATGCAACTTTTTATGAGTGTGGTGACTCTGCATTTGGGTAAAGAGAGGATAGTCCCCCAGCAAATAACACTCTTCTTTTCTGACCATTGTATACTATAAACCTATCTTCACATAATGTGTTGCGTCCACTCCCTTGATGCCCCACACCAAATGTACGTACAAAAATAACCCTAAACTGGGCTGTCCAAGTTTCATAGATCTTTCCTTCTGTAAGACTTAGGTTATACTGCAATTGTTGTATCTAATGTTGTCTTAAAGGTTATGAGGTGCTCATAAAGTTTACATACAGGCCATGGTGGTGAAAACAAATCAGAAAAATTTCTGGCTGAGATAGCCAGTGTGTAAGAAACTGATTCGTCCAACTGTATTTTGCAGACATTGCCGAGGAAGACAACACAGCTGCATCCTCCGACTCCCAGAATCCTTTGCAAACTGAAGTCACTAAGAAGGTGTTTGAATGTGACGTGTGCAGTAAGAGCTTCAGTCGTCAGCTCCACCTCAAGAAACACTTGGACACCCACAAAGAGTCTCTGAGTTGCCACCAGTGTCCCAGGATCTTCCGCCGCAGGGCTGCGCTGGAGCGCCACCTCCTGCGTCACAAGGACAAGACGCTTCACTCCTTTACGTGTCCTATCTGTGACAAGACCTTCAAGAACAAGAAACTGCTCAAGTCACACGAATCGGTTCACGGTGACGACGCGCAGCCCTTTGCCTCCGGTAAACTGCAAAAACTAAAATCGAAACAAGATAAAATAAACTTCTCACAACAAGGTCGGGATATTTGGCTTTTGGATGGAATTTCTGGATGAACCTAAAAGTCACTATGTTTCAGACCCACCCACAATCTGATCTGTAAAAATCTTTTATATGGGAGATAAGACTCTAAGAAATGCAGTTCAATTTTGCTATTCTATTGGGAGGTAATTGAGCTCTCCTTTTAATGACATTTTTGTTTGTTTGTCTTTTTTAAGACCAAGTTTCTCAGGGTAAGGCGTTCACCTGCGAAACATGCGGTGCCGGCTTCACGCTGCAGCAGAACCTCAAGCGGCATGCCCGCATCCATACGGGCGAGCGACCGTTCAAGTGCCACGTGTGCGGCGCCAGCTTCGTCCAGGATAAGCTGAAGGCTCACATGCTGCTCCACGGCGCTACCAAGTCTTTCATGTGTGACTTGTGTGGTAAGACCTTCCTGTACAATTGGCAGCTAAAGAAGCACCAGAAAGTGGCGCACCAGGAGGGCACTGAGGCAGGCATGCAGCCAGGACAGCGAAGGGTCCGAGCACGGGAAAACCGCACTGTCATCTTCAAACGTGACAGGTAATGGAAAATTCATACAATCTTATCTTGATTTCTATAGATTTGCCTCAGGCTTGCATAGAGTGTGTGACTTGCCAAATACTCAATTATACTCACTGCTCCGCTGTGCATTTTTTGGCAGCCCACCGCATATGCTCAAAACGTATACTGTACAGTATTTCGTGCTACTCAGGAGCCACAAAGGCACACACACTTCCTAACTCGATCAATGACAAAAATGCTTTATTTACAGTAGATATGAACTAAATACGTGCATGTATCCAAAATACATGCTCTTAACATATTTCCTTTTTTACAATACATTTTCAACGCATGTATCAACGATCCACTATCCTAACCCAACAACAAAGGGTTTGAAGCAAACAACAAAATAAGCACAAACTGCAAACAAGAAAGTATATAAAGTGCAAGAACTAATTTTGCAAGATGACATCCATTCTAGAGGCCCACAATGAGAGAGCCTGAACGATTTGGTATTCATTTTAAATTTAACTTTAACAACAGGACCACCGTGGAGTTGGCAGCGTTCGCCTGCAAGACGTGCCAACGCGGGTTTGACTCGGAGGTGGCGCTTACGAAACACGAGCTGCTCCACACGGGCAGCACCCCGTATGCTTGCGACGTATGTGGCAAAGCCTTCCTCTACAAGACCACCTTCGACTACCATCTTCGCACGCACTCGGGCGAGCGGCCCTATGCCTGCGACGTGTGCGGAAAGACCTTCATTATCCACCACGCGCTGAAATCGCACCGGCTGCGACACACAGGTGAGAAGCCACACGCCTGCGAGCAGTGCGGCAAAGCCTTCCGGGTCTACACCAACTACCGGAGACACCTCAGGATCCACACGGGCGAGAAGCCGTACGAGTGTGAGGTGTGCGGGGTCAGATTCCGCCAGCTTGGACACGTCAAGTTCCACATGCAGGTGCACACGGGCGAGCGGCCATACGCCTGCTCCGCCTGTGGAATTGGCTTTTCCGACTCTCGGCAACTAAAGAGGCACACGTGTGCTGAGAAAGAGCTGGGGAAGACTTTGCTGACATCTTGACTCACAAGAATTGTTTGACACAATAAAATAAACATTTTTCACTTCAGTGAATTCAGAGCCCTTTTATTTTGAAATGGAACATCGGATCTGAATGCCAATACTGTGGTTGGATACCTGGGGTGCTGGAGTGTGTTGAAAACCTAGTGTGGTTGCGGAATAACTACGATTCATTTTGTCATGCTTTTTTAAAATATCAGGGTAAATTTTAGTCATTGATGTAGTTACCATTGACCTTATCCCAACTTCAGAACGATTCTTGGCGCTATTCTGTGAGAGTTTTCATTATCTCTGGGTGAACTTACCGTTGCCCGACACCTACAATAAATGATGTAATAAAATTTTTAAAAATCCAAACCACTGACATGCGTGCATGACATGTAGTCGCTGAGCTTTTATTTTGAAGGTGGCCAACGCCGCTCGCTGGCGGCAGATTACCGTAATGCACAGTATTCACTATCGCTGTGGCGGCTGTCTTGACTTCAATTTTGCGAGTGGAAGCTAGCCTGACTGCAGTAGTCGTATGCCGAAGTAGTCTTTGCTCCATGTGGATTCGAGTCCGCTTCAAGATAGTGTCAAATGGGGGACTTTGAGGCGCGAGCCACATCCATTTTGGAGGACATGGCGAACAAAGCTGTGATGGAAATGTGCAAAGTTGTATTTTCCTCCGACATGACTCAAGAAGTATTTTGGAGCGAGGAAGACCACGCTCAAGTTTCAACTCAGGACAAGGTACATTTTATAACTTCTTTCTTATTGCGCCTTTCCGCCTGTTCATAGTAATAGAAGCGCAAGCTCGCTAGCCACTTCAGCATCCGATTTTTTGCCAAAAAATGAACGGTCTCGAATGTATTTTGCGGCTAAAATCAATAACTGCGTAATTTGTATCAAAAAGCCACGTTTTGCTAGCTTGTGTTTCGACTAACACTGGACAATATCGTGGTTGTGTGTCTATATACAGTCTTTTATATATATATGTATATATATATATATATATATATATATATATATATATATATATATATAGTGTCTTAAAATTGTCAACAATGTAATCAAACATTAGTTTGCATGACAACATACGTAATTATCATGAATGTGACGATCGTCAGCCGCTTGCAGGCCTGGCTAAAGAGCTGCTTCTACAACCTCCTGATTCTGATTGTCTTCTTTTTAAATGGGTTAATGTCCGATCTTTATTTGAAAAAAATAAGAGCACAAATGGACAATATAGTCATTAATACTTCGCTATGGCGGCACCCGTACATCCGAGTGTCTGGAAACTCCGCTTGCACCATTACTAAGTAAACAAACGGTACAAACCCATGTCGTTTGACCAAAGCTAGACGACAGAGGGAGCATAAATGGCTTTAATGATGTATTCGCCTTCTTCTATACAACTCTAGTTTAAATGTATGACACGTAAAGCCGAAATAAAATGTGTTAAGTGTGGTAAATTGCTTGCAAGGAAGGCGGAACACTACCCATAGTTTATAATTAAATTAGGAAAGTAGATTCAAAATTCGAAGTGGTGGAAATTGAGACAGGCATGTCAGTCTCACAGTTCCCCAAATCAGATGGAATAGGCACCAGCACACCTGCGACCCTATTGAGGATTAGGTTTATAGAAAATTTATGTAAATTGTGAAAATTCATACTTTGTTAACATGATCATTGAGGGACTAGCTAATTTACTCTTTTGTTACTCAAGATAAGAGCACAGGTATGCGCTTTCAAAAATGGTAATTTGAGCTGTAGAGCTGACGTGGCATCGTAGGTTGAACATGTATATTTCTATCTATTGTTTCCATCAGGTGATCCATCTAGCCAACACCTTCATGACATTGCTGGCTCAAGAGGCGGTCAACAGCATCTGCCAACTTTTCCATGAATGTTCTGCACTGCTGCGGGTGCAAGTATGTCCCTTTAGTAATTCAAATTCACACAATTTATGCAGAGATTCACATACAGTGGTGAATGTGATTAAAGGCCTAATGTTGATTGAGTATGTACAGTCTTTGGGTGCAAAAAAAAAAGTCGGAATATTTGCTTTTTAAAATTAAGTGTCCTCCCCCGTCTGTGGTTGGGTGGGTTGTTGTGTGCTGTGCAACATTCAAGGTGTAATGCTGGTCTGGTCAGATGTTAACATTTCAAATTTAACCAAGTCTGATTTTGTTTTTCATGGTAATTATTTTGCATTATGGGACAGTTTGTGCACATTCTCTTGAAGTGGTCAAAGTATGAGGAAAGATTGTATTTACACCTGACAGCATTATTTTCTTTCTCCTTCATTAAGTCAAATTTTCTCCTTCTTTCCCAGAAGCCATTTTGTGCAAGACTGATCTGGAATATGAATCATTTGAATAAATATGAATAAGACTCCTGTTCTGTGCCCAGGTGACGCAGGGGGAGGCGCAGCTGGAGGACCTGAGGACGAGGCTGGAAGTGGCGCAAACATCCCTGAGTATGGTGTTGCAAAGCGCTTATGCCGTGGTAGTGGAACAGCAGGTGCAAGAGCACGTTGGAGGAGTGGGCGCATCGGAAGTGGAACCGCAGAGCTCAGGTGTCCGGCAGTTCGTCATCAACATCAAGATCGTTTATCATATTGTACAGTGATCCTCTATTTTATCATGGTTGGGTGTTTCAAACCTTGAAATCGCATCTGAAATGGATTGGAAGCCAATGCAAGTTGGCCCAGTATCGGGGTCACGTGATCTAACGTCCTCGTCAGGACTCTAGCTGCAGCATTTTGTACTAAAAGCAAGCTTTGAACACTGGATATGGGAAAACCAGAGAGCAATAGGTTTCAATAATCAAGACGAGACATAACAAACACGCGAATTATGATTTCTTTGTCACCAGGAGATAAAATGGGATGTATCTTAGCGGTATTGCGAAGGTGAATAATAAAACGCAGTTCTATACTCTTAATGTGCATTTGAAAAGATAGAGTTGAATCAAATATAACACTGAGATTTTTTGCTGAATCACTCACTTTGGGTAATAGTACATTTCTCGAGACGAAGAGTAGTGTTCTTGAATAGGTGCCGATGCTGAGCAGGGCCAATAATCATCATCTCGGTTTTGTCGGGGTTAAGGATCAAAAAATTAAAAGTCATCCATTGTTTAATTTCAGCAAGGCACGCCTCGAGATTACAGCAACTGCGCGGCATAGTTATTTCTGATGGGATATATAGTTGGGTGTCATCAGCATAACATTGAAAACTAGTGTATTATGTATGATGTCACCGAGCGGAAGCATGTAAATGCTGAACGAGGGAGGGCCAAGTGCCTATCCCTGTGGTACTCCACATGTAACATTACAAAACTCAGAAGTCATATTACCATAAATACACGGTGCGTCCTTTCTGAGAGGTAAGAACTAAACCAGGAAAGAGCTGAGCCTGAAGTACCAATGCACGTTCTGAGGCATTCTTACAGTATGTGTCAAAGGCAGTGCTAAGATCGAGTAATAATTTTGATGAGGTGTCGGAGTCCATAGCTAGGAGAAAATCATTGGTTACTTCAGCAACAGCTGTTTCAGTTTCAGCATGCACACACACACACACACACACACACACACACACGCACACAAATGAAGGTTCGCTGTGTATGATTGTCTTCCAATATTCATACAGTGTAGGAGGTGCAGTACAAAATGTCTTCCAAAGCACTGATCAGCTTGTTACTGACTTCTTGGCATGATTTGCGTTTGCAGCTATGTCTGGTGAGGGTGAAAAGACGCCCATCATTGACCTAACTTCCAAGGTACTCCAGACTCCCTGACACCTCTGGCATATTTTCGGTGCTCGATTACTGCCCAAACATCACAGAGCAGTTTGATCTTAACATCAACCACTGAGCTTAATAATTGTGCCTTTATAAATACAATAATTAGGATGTCACTCAGGATATTGCTATGCATACCTACATTTTGGAGCTCATTATTTTGTATGTTTGTCTGTCAGGACAACATGCTTGCAGCACCGACACAGGACACCATTGTTAACGAGACGTTGTGTGATTCCAGCCAGCAGGAAAATAACACAGACCCTGATGACCATAATGACCAGGTTTGGATTCATATCAGATGAACCATTTCATTTACTTTTCTCTCATTTATCATTGACATAGAAGGCTCGAAAATTACTTGTTTTCTTTGCGGGGCAGTTTTGCTAATGAGTGACTCCATTTGAGGAGCAACTGTCTAATTGTGGAGCAATTTTTTTGCAGATTAATCCCAGGAACCTGAAGCAAGGGTTGGATTAAACAACAAAAATAAGAAAATATAATGAAGGAATAATTTGTTTTTCATACAATCAGCATTTTTCTTTCCAAATTTCACATTGCACATTACGGTTAGGTCCTGTTATAATTCTATATAAAATTAGTGACGGTATGACCTTTCACTCCGGTGTAAGAGGAGACTGTAAAACGGTGTCAAAATTGGAATACCGCTTAATGTAAATAAGCTTCATGTCGCTCACTATCATAAAACTGCAATCAATCTTCAAAGTTTATGTGAACATCTCTACATATGTCAACTTCAACCGTCTATAGCACAACAAGTTCCAAGCTGTGAAAGACATTTTTCAATGCAATGGGGGCTAATGATTGCTTAGTAAGGGGGGGGGGGGGGGGGTCAAACAAACAATCAAATGAAACTTTCCTTAGCGGAAGTTGTACACTTACCGGTATTTATTAGTCCTTCTGATCCCTCAGGATTAAGGTGGATAGGCCACGCCTCCTGGTTGATGTACATCATCACAAAATGCAATTCTTTTCCGGTTTCCGGTTCTATTGAGTGCTTGGGTTGTCACTATTGAATAGTTTTAGAATAGAATATTCCATCCATTAATAAGCAGATTTTCTTTTGCTTTAAAGTGTATTACAAAAGCATTTTCATCCTGTCTACTGACTGTTCTTTCTCTGGGCTGAAGCCAGAAGATGATGACATTGATGCCAGCCACATGGACCAAGCCGAAAGCAGAGTCCCAGCTGACAAGCAGCTCAGAGTGCACCAGGCAGTGCACAACCCGCACAAGAACTTTGTGTGCTCACTATGCGGAAGCAGCTTCCCCCTCAAACGCAGCCTCAACACACACATGCGGAAGCACACAGGTCAACACACGGGTCAGTATTGTGTTGTAGATGTGTTTTCATGAAGTCTTCCATTTTATCCAGCTGATTTGAAAGAAAATCCCAGTAAATCTTCGATCCAAGTAGTCACTAACAACTCCTTAAAAGTCTTCATCAAAATTGTCCCAAAAGGTCCTATTAAGTCATAAATGTGATTAAAGTTGCATGTAAACAGTTCCAAAAAAAGCTGTAACTCATTCAGTGCCAGACAATTCTGGACCAAGTCTGAAAAGACGTTTAAATACGTCTTTGGGAGTGAATGAGTTAATTTCAAAATAGTGGTCACACTAATGTTGTAAAAAAGTTTTCATTTGATTAAAACAGTCTCCAAAAGGTCCTAAAAGTCTTGCAGTTGACACCACCAACCACACTTAGTGGTTAGTTTAGGAAAATATAAATCAGCATCCTCCACCCATCATTGTCAACGAAAATTTGTTGTGCAATGAACCAGTCCTTGGCGGAACAAGGGTGGGGTACCACGGCCCCAGTTAGTATAACTCTTGGGACAACTCCCTGTTGTTGTTCTTTCCTTAGGGAAACATGCTCACACGTGCGACAAGTGTGGTAAGGGCTTCACGCTCAAGCAGATCCTGCTGAGCCACCAACGAAGTCACAATGAGGAGCGACCCTTCAAGTGCACGCTGTGCACCAAGAGCTTCTACCGAGCAAATGGCCTGAAAATGCACAAGCGCTTGCATGTCTCCCGCCGCGTGCGTACAGGCGAGCACCGCTGCCGCATCTGTGACAAGATCTTCAGCCTCCAATGCAACCTACAGCGCCACATGCGCATCCACACGGGCGAGAAGCCTTTCTGCTGCGAAATCTGCGGGAAGAGCTTCAACCAGGGCGACTCCCTCAAGATTCACCAGAGGATCCACACAGGGGAGCGGCCATTCACATGTGACACCTGCGGGAAGACCTTCATCCAGAAGTCAGCCTTAAAGTTGCACACCAACGCCGCCTCCCTGGCATGTGTGGTGTGCGGTGCGACGGCGGCCTGTGCAGACGGAATGCGCAACCACCTACAAACGCATGCCGACGCCATGCCGTGCATCTGCATCCTGTGCGGAGACCCACTGGCCACGGTGCCCGTTTTGTGTTCACACCAGCGCCACCACAACACGGCCACCCGTGCGCATGGCTGCCCCTTCTGCAACAAGAGATTCAAGTCAGCCAGCTACCTGAAGATACACATTAAGTTGCACAGCGGAGTCAAGCCCTTCTCTTGTGACATCTGCCACCGTAGCTTTGCTCTCCACTGCAGGCTCAAGTTGCACCAGGTATTATTTTTTCACAATAAGTTAAAAAAAAATGGGGGTAAAATTTTTTTTTTTCTCTTTGATCAAAGTGTTTTTCAAATGTCATTAAAAGTCTTCGGCCTGCCACATCTAGCGACGCAGCCACAACCAACTGAACTCTGTGCAGGGTTCAGCAATTAGTCTTCATGAATGGCTGACGGTCAGGAAAATTTCACACCTTGAGAAGGTCCCAAAAAGTCTTCACTGTTATGTAAAGGTCTTGGAAAAAAAATTGATCAAGCTGGTCGTTTAAAAGGTCACAAAAATGAAGTTTGAATCAACATGGGAGAATGGCTTCAGTATGAAAGAAAAAATAATAACACCACAAATTTGGAGATATGGTAGCAGATCCCGATTATGTCTTAAAAATATGAGAAAAGACGATGTTGCTGGGGATTTCTAAATTACTGGTAACTTTTTTCTGTTTTGGATTTGCCAACTGTTTCTTCTCAGCTTCTTTTATGCAAATATAAACGGGTGTTAGTGTAAGAATTTTAACTGCATTTGGATTTACTTGTAAATGCTGTTTCCAAAACTTTCAACTAAGATGTAAGTGCAAAAAAATCAAAACAAAAAGAGTATCAAAATTCAAAAATAGGATCAGTGGCTTTAAAATGTCCACCACGATGCACGTCTTGTACACAATACATTTTTTGTCCTCTTCTCCAGGAAGTGCACGTTGGTGACAAACAGTTCTGCTGCGACATTTGCGGCAAATTTTTCAGCAACTTGAGCATGTTGACCCGCCACCAGCGCATCCACACAGTTGAGAAGGTAAAAAAATAATAATAATAATAATAGTGAGAAAGGTTATTAAAATGGTAAAGGTCTCAGACAATTAATTTTTTTTTTGTTAAGCCCACTAGGACTTAGAGAGTTTTACTTGTGGAAGGTGGTTTAGTTGTTGTTTCAATTCTCCTACCAATACATTAGGCGAAGGTACTTCAACTGTGTGTCAGTCTGTCAAATTACATCCAGAGGAGGTGCAATGCACGTCAGGTTAAATCCTTCCTTGGCCCAAAAGTCTCATATTCCCTGCTTAATTTAAGCTTTTTTCCCACCTCTTCAGGGAGAATACACGGGGGAGAAGTCATATGCCTGCGACCTGTGTGACAAACGCTTCAATCATGGTCCCAACTTGATTCGGCATCGCCGCATCCACACGGGTGAGAAGCCGTATATCTGTGACGTGTGCGGCCGCCGCTTCAGCCAGAGCAACAGTCTCAAAGCCCACCAGCTGGTCCACACCGGCCAGAAGTTCATGTGTGACCGCTGCGGCAAAACCTACAGCGACAAGAGGAACCTCAAGAACCACAAGTGTTTCTAATGCTCTCTCTCTACTTGAATAGCTTACCTTTAACTCACTGGGTAAATGGCAGTTTGCACAGGAGGAAGTCCTTGTTTGGTTACTTTCTGAAGCTGAAATACTGCACAAGCTTTGTAATGCCGCCTAGCATGACTGAAGTCCACAGAGTTGAGACCTAATTCTGATGATGCTTTATTGAATCAACATGGGTGAAAAATTCTATAATATGTACTGCTTCAATTTTCAATGTTTCACCTCCTGGTCATTTCAAAGACCCCACCTTGAACTATAGATGGCTGTAATGTGCAAAAAAATATCAATGCAGTTGTGTTACACTAGTGTTACTCACCCCTTATCGAACAAATTTTACATTCGAAAAATCTCATGGCGCATCACCAAACCACACACAAAAAAAAATTACACTGATCTCATAAAGACCATGTCTAAATTTACTCACAAATGTATCAATAGTAGGCACGGTGAGCCACTGGTTAGCACGTCCACCTCACAGTGCAGAAGTCAGGGGTTCGATTCCGGTCCTGGCCTTACTGTGAGGAGTTTGCATGTTCTCCCTGTACCTGTGTGGGTTTTCTACGGGTACTCCGTTTTTCTTCCACAATCCAAAAACATGCCTGATAGGGTGATTGAATGCTCTCTAAATTGTCCATATGTGTGATTGTTAGCGCAAATGGTGGTTTGACTTTGTGTGCCCTGTGATTGGGTGGCAACCAGTTCAGGGTGTACTGCCTGAAGACACCTGATACATGCTCCAGGATCATTCTCATGCTTCTTCAGAGCTTGCTGATCCTTGGAATCAGGTGTGTTGCAGCAAGGAGCGATGGAAAACAGAAAGGTGGCCCGTGAGGACCGGAGCTGGACATGCCTGTTCCACAGCTTCGTAATTATGACTGAATGTATGTACACCTTTATAAGGTGGGTCTGCTCGGCTAACTGATGTGACTGTGAACACAAATATGAGTACAAACTACTGGCCAGCGATTTCTCGGCTCTAGCATTAGCCACTGTGGACTACTGTGACTGCGTAAGTTGAGGCTACCAGTGTCCAGTGAATGTTTTTTTGATTACTGTATTTTATTACTCTTGGTTTAATAAAGCAATTGAAAGAGCACTCATTCTATAACGACTTTTTTGCATTTGTTTTAACTAGTGGTAGGCTATATTCCATTATCTAAAGATGAGTTAAAAAGGCGCAGTTGAGTACTGTATGATTTTCAAAAATGATCCACTGAACCAGCATTTTGTGACTGAGTAGTGATGTGAAATATGGGCCTTTTTAGTTGACCATGAAGAATACAGGTAGCTCCTTCTGCCATCTCTCTATAAGAGCATTTCATAGTTTTGCCTGTCACTATATTTTAAACATAATAAACAGTTTTTAGTAAATAGGGTCAGCAATTAAATGATCGTCAACTGATGGCACAAGGTAACGCGTGTTTCCATCTTTTTCCATTTACACTATACATCAGAATAACTAATGCCACTCACAAAATAAATCTTTACATTGAAACAAGAGCATCAATATCATCGTATCATAGTACTGTGACGTTTTTACTGAGCAGCACGGTGAAAATGGTTGTCACCTCGGCCTCGCAGTGCAGAGGTGCAGGGTTAGATTCCGTCCTCCCACATTCCTCCAAAAAACATGCTGCCAGGCAGGCAGGAGATGTTAATGGAACACTATTTTGTCTCTAGATGTAACTGTGAGCGCGAATGGTTGTTCGTCGGTGTTCAGTTCAGGGTGTAGCCCGCCTATTGCCCAAGACAGCTGGGATATGCTCCAGCATGCCTGTGACCCTTGTGAAGATAAGCAAATTAGAAAATGGAAGAATCGAAAATTATAAAAATAAACTCTTGAAAAAAATCCTGTATTTTGAAACAACCACTGAGGACAACGTCACTTCCGGGTGTGAGTAAAGCGCATTTCCCCGTGCATAACATTTAATGGTCTTACGGTTTTGATATTTGTTTCTGGTAAATTGTCTGTTTTGCTCGTCTGTACGTCAAGACGTCATATGGGGGATTTTGAGGCGCGAGCGATATCCATTTTGGAACAAATGGCGAACAAGGCTGTGATCGAAATGAGCAAAGTTGTCGTTGACTGCGACAGGACCCAAGCAATATCGCCGGGCGAGGACGACCGTACTCCACTTTCAACGATAGATAAAGTACAATTAATTGCTTATTTCATTAATGTGCCGGATTTGTTGTTATGGACGTTGGTTTGCTGACATCCCGCCCCTCCTTTCTGAGTGATCATAGAAATAGAAACATTGGTCGCTAGCCATTGTAGCATCTGCTTTAAACTCACCAATAGACTCATAACAACGAATTTAATATTTGTTTAATTGTCACTCCCGCGTGTTAAGAAACATTTTCACTCGCCATTTTGTGTCCGGACAAGCATGAATTAATCTAGTTGTTTGTACGTCTTTAAATACCTCAGCTACATGTTACCGATCAATTGTAGAAAACATCTAACCGGTTAACATCACAACCGACAAAGCTGCTCATTCAAATATTCCTTTGCTATACATTAAATTTAATCTTGTACAGAATACTCAAAAGGCGTTTTAAAATTATTTCACAAATATGCAAGGCTTCCAAAGGACTGTTTGGGAAAAAATACTCAAATTTATTTACTTTTTGTGTCCCTATGAATTGATCTATTGCTCATGTACCCCATTAATTGGTAAAATACAGTGTCTAAAATGTACAAGGTGTATTGCATTAAAATGGTCTTTAAAAGGAACTTAAAAAGTTAAACATTTTATCAAAGGTTCCTATAATGCCATTAAAGTGGTATTTAAAAGACCCGAAAAAGCAGAAACTTTGATCAAACGGGTCCTAAACCATCTTATATTTGAAGGGTCTTTAAAAGGTCCTAGAATGGATAGCACAAAAAAACATCTTCAAAGGTCCTGAAAAGTCTTAAATAGGTTAGTGGTCTTATAAGTTTCCCGAGGGAATGATATAGGAACAAAGAAAGAAAGTCAAAAAAGTGGTATGAAGTGAGGATAGGGGAAATACACATGCAATAAAATTAACGTTTTTCTTTTTAAGTGGATGCCTTCTTTTAGTCCTCCATGTATTTTATACATCTATCCCATGTGAAAACCATAATATAAATAAATATGTTGTATTGTCTCCCATCAGGTGGTCCATCATGCCAACACCTTCATGACGTCACTGGCTCAAGAGGCGGCCAACAACATCTGCCAGCTTTTCCACGATTGTTCATCTCTGCTGCACTTGCAAGTATGTCACACAACCCAAACGCAGTTGCATTCAAGGTGCTTTCACAATGCAGGAACTTGCCTATATGGAATAAAAGGAGTGTGAATTAGACTGCATTTCACTGGATAGTTTCTCCTTCCCTCTCATCTTCTGATTCCCCTACAGATGCCATTTTGTGTATTAAGGATGACGAATCTGAAAAATGTGAACGACCTTGAATAACATTATGGCCTGTGTACAGGTGATGCAAGGCGAGGCACAGTTGGAAGAACTGAAGAAAAGGCTGGAAGTGGCGGAAAAAGCGCTGGGTATGGTGCTGACGAGCGCCCACACTGTGGAAGAGAAAGAAAAGGTGCAAGAGCAGGAAGTGGATGGAGAAGTTGCAGAAGTAGACACACACAGTTCAGGTGACCTCCAATTCTTCATCATCGTCAATATCATCCCCATTTTCATCAGCCACGTCAACTTTGTGATGTATCATCCATGGTGTTCTTTCAGTAAACTGTAATACAGTGTAAACGTTGCTGTACGATATGGCTCCAAAAACATTAATGGGCTTGTTTGTGACATTGACATGATTTGTGTTTGCAGCTCTGTCTGGGAACGTCACGAATTCGACCATCATTAACCTAATTTACAAGGTACTCTGAACCATCTCAATAATGTTGACATTGCCTTGTTATGTTTTCTGCACTCGATTACTGTCCCAACCTCACAGAGGTGTTCCAACTTAACAGCAGTCTTAATAATTGCGCCTTTAAAAAGTTTTATGGAATTTCACTCCGTAAAATGCAGACACCTACCAAGGTACAAATGATCCTTCCATAAAGTCTTACATTTGATAAAATGTCTTGAATTTTTGTATCACTGGTCTCAAAGGGTTCTATAAATTGTTACATTTAATCTAATAAATAAATCAGTCTTATCTGTATCAATGTTCTTAAAAATATCCTAAAATTCAACGTGATCCTAAAAGCCTTGTTTTTTGGAGTGATGAAAATAGTCCTATCAAGAATTGAAATTTGACCATGCCCTTTAAAAGTATTTAAAGTAATAGGATCCACAACCTGTTGAATTATATCAGCTGTCACTAAAAAAAGCTCCCAAGAAGTCTCATTACGTTTGATCCGAAAGTTTGGAAAGTCTTGCACTTGATCAGAGTGATCTTGAATTGCACTGACAAGGTTACATTAAAAAAAAAATTTTTTGATTTGGTCTTAAAGTTATTAAATTTGAACAAAATGCCAGAACGTCACCCAGCAGAGTGCAGTCGTGTAGCTGACAGTGTGTCTCAAAAGCAAACATTATTATTGTTAATATGTGTGTTAAACAGGACAACGTAAATCCAGCACTGACGCAGGACACCTTCGTTGAGCAGACGTCGTGTGGATCCGCCCAGCATGGAGGCAATTTCGACCCCAAGGATCATGATGATACAGACCATCAGGTCAGGATAATAGTATCACAGCAATCATGACATTTATTGTACTCCTATTTGTATTTAACGAATAATATCTAAGCAATTAGTGCACTTTCCCCATCTGCTGTGCTGCAGGAAATCATCCAATGTAACTTACCGGTGGTTTGTCTGAATATTATTTATTCACTACAAATAGTGTATCTTTGTTCATCTATGCCAGCAACGTTTCAAGAAAGACGGAATAAGTAATGGTCTCCACTCGATGGCCGAAGGTGCATAATTACCCCGTGTGTCCATCTGTTGCCATTCATACAACATACCGGTAATTAAGTCCTGTTAAGGAGCTTGCCTTGCTGTGTTTGCAATCATTCACTCATTCCCAAATCCCTTAACACCGTTGAGACTTTTATACAGTGTAGTAAGTCGTTCACTTATCGGTCAAATGAAAGAAGAATTTTGTAACACTACTCAGGTGTCGTGATTAACATAATTACTTGTGGAATTCATCCAAAAAAGGAATCAAAGAAAACATTATTGTGACGCTTCTTTCATGGGGCAGGAGCAGGAAGACGCCAATGACACAGGCCACGTGGACGGCACCAAACATGGTCTCCAAGCCGGCAAACAGAGCGGCAGGAACTCGAGCAACCGGCAGCCCAGAGCCCGCCAGGCAGCGCACCAGCGTGACAAGAACTTCTCATGTTCACTCTGCGGACGTACTTTTGCCTTGCGGCGTAGCCTCAACGTGCACATGCGGCAGCACACGGGTCAGTGCTCACCTTATTGTTTTGCATAGAAGTTACTAAGGCCTTACATGTTATCAAGCCGGTCTGAAAAAGGTCCTGAAAAAATTAGGATTTACAGCAAAATTGCTGTAAAAAGCTATCTCCAAATGGCTTGGCTTTTCTGTCTGTTTCAATAATCAAATGTGGCACTTGAGCAAAAAAGATTGCCCACCCCTTCTATGTAGTGACAAGCGACTCAACAAAACACAGCCTCTGTTTGACATTTTCTTGTTGCCGTTTTTTACAGGCGAGCGTGCTCACATGTGCGACGTGTGTGGTAAGGGCTTCACGCTCAAGCAGATCCTGCTGGACCACCTGCGAACGCACAATGATGAACGACCCTTTAAGTGCACGCAGTGCGATAAGAGCTTCTACCAAGCGCACGGCCTCAAGTTGCACCAGCGCTTGCATGTCGTCCGCCGCGAGCGCATCAACCGCTGCCAGTTTTGCAAGAAGACCTTCAGCGTCCTCGGCAATCTGCGGCGCCACCTGCGCATCCACACGGGCGAGAAGCCCTTCAGCTGCGACACATGTGGGAAGAGCTTCAACCAGGCCGATACACTCAAGAGCCATCAGAGGATCCACACGGGGGAGCGGCCATTTGGTTGCATAAGCTGCGGGAAGACTTTCATCCAGAAGAGCACACTGGAGACGCACACCGATGCCTCCGCGCTGGTATGCGTGATTTGTGGTGCAACGGCGGACTGCGTGGAGATGATGCGCGGCCACTTGCAAACGCACGCCGACGCCTTGCCATGCATCTGCATGCTGTGCAACCAGAGGCTGACCACGGCGGCGGAGTTGCGCTCGCACCAGCAGCACCACCATGTGGCGGGTGGTGAGCATTGCTGCACCATATGTGGGAAGACATTCAAGTCAGCAAGCTACATGAAGATCCACTTCAAGGTCCACATCGGAATCAAGCCCTTCTCCTGCGACATCTGTCTTCGCACCTTCTCGCAAAAAAGCAGCCTCAAGACACACAAGGTACCCTTTTTTTTTTTTTTTTTTAAGTTTGTAAAAAACACTCAAAAAGTGCAGAATTGACAAAATTGCTGAAAAGGTTTTAAATTTGAGACTTTCTGTAAAAGTCTTGATAAAGTCTTAGATTTGTGTATGCGGACACGTGCGGTAACGGGGCGATCGCGGAGGTTGGTTGCTCCTAAAGTAGACCTTGGGTTAAAGGTTGGGCACCCCTGATTTACAGGCACGACATGGTACTTCACCAAAAGTGAATTCTTCCTGGGTAAAATTGAGCTTTTTTCTTGTACTTTCTAGGCATTGCACACAGGCGAAAAGCCGTTCGCCTGCAACACATGCGACAAACGCTTCAGCAACATGGGCAACTTGACCCGTCACCACCGTGTCCACACGGGCGAAAAGCCATATATCTGCGATGTGTGCGGTCGCAGATTCAACCAGAGCAACAGCCTGAAGGCCCACCAGCAGGTCCACACGGGCCACAAGAAGTTCATATGCGACCGTTGTGGCAAGAGCTTTGGCTACAGGAGGAACCTCAAGCACCACAAGTGCCTCTACTACTGAGTGCTTGATTGGTTGAACTGAACTTAATGGTTGAATGGTGGCTTGCATTGAAGGGATGCATGCTTTGGTTGTTGTTTTTACGATAAAATAGTGAAATACCTCACAGCCTTTGTGATGCTCACTGGTACGATTGGAAAAGTCCTTAGTTGAGATCAAAAACTTTATGGCAAAGGTCATCAACCTGGGGTCCCACGACCAAGGTATATACTAGTTTTATTTCATTTAGTTTTGACATTTGTTTTTTAAATTCAGTTTTAATTTATTTTGAGAGCAAGTTTTGAGTGTTTTTTTCCCACAATTGCTTTGTTTTAGTTTCGTTTTTCTTAGTTTCAGTATTAAAGTACTGCATTTTAAATATATGGATTATGCTATTTGTCCAGTGCTAGATGAAAAAAAATCACTAAGCATTGAATAATAAAGTAAACTACAATTCTCAAACAACTCTTCTGATCAACAGCAATACTGTACCGAAATAAATACATTTAAAATGAACCTCTAAAGCGCCTGTGGTATTGATTGACAAAGATGAAATTGATGGAGATTTTCACAATAAATATACAGTACTTTTAAAACATAAGATGTCATTTCAGCTAGGGTTTTTTTCTGGACTGAAAATGTTTTTTTTTTTGTCAATTTTAGTCTTTGTTTTTACATTAACGAAACTAACCTTGCTCGGGACCCTCTGGGCCATGTGAGTCATAGCTTGCAGGTCTCCCAAAAAATCTGGAAGAAATGTTCTCACTTAAGTGCAAAAAGGAATGTTATTAAAATAATGTCTTTCATTTTAGTGGATGAAGGCATGTCCGTTCCAGTACAAAAGGTGTAAAATTCTGAAAATAAAAATGTATCGTGTAATTTGAAGCCCAAATACTTTTGCCTGCTGATGAAGGTTCACCAACGTCTCAACTTACTCCGGAAGCTACAACATGCAGAACTGGGGAGCTTCTAGAGATGTGTATCTGTGTGTGTGTGTCTCTGTGTGTGTGGGGCATATACTTGTAGGTGCATTATGTGTGGTCTGACCATGTGAAAAGTGGGATTTTTATCTTAAATGTCAGTTCTGTTAAAAAAAAAAAAGATGTTATTTCATTGTTACATTTTTTAAAATTATTTTCATGCCCTTTGTTTCATTGTTACATTTTTTTATTATTTTCATGCCCTTCGTCCGAGCTGCCCACATGCCTCCCATATCCTGTTGGATGTATTGATAATTCCACATCCACTATTTTTTTGCCCTCTAATTGCTTTATCCACCTCTGACCGGACAATTCTGCTGCTTCATGGAAATATGGATGTTCTTTCCAGCATCGATCTCCACTGTCAGAGCAGCGAGCTTTCTGCTGTCCACGTTGTGAGCTGCTCTGACAGATGACAGTGCTGCTTTTGAGTGCTGCTGTTTATTTGACTTTCATTTACTTCTTATGTTCTGTTTATTTGACTTGTATTTAGTTTTTAGATTGAGGAGTTATAATCAAGAGGCAACGAGTGAAGGATGAGGCCTTGGGTTCGGTCCATAAGATCCAGATCAGTCCAGGTAAAACACTTTGTAAAATCTGATTAGATTCTCAATACTATTCATACAAATACACATTTAAATGGGTTGATGTGTTGAATGGCTCAAATATTTTGAGTAAATAGCAATTCCTTGAGAATTTGGCTAGTCTAGATAAAAATTTCCAAGCTGTTACGTGTGATAGTTAAACGTAGGGGTCGTCTTTAATCTTTTTTTTTTTAAGTGGTCACACCAACACAGTAGTATAACCATAATTCCAGTAAACATTTTTAGGGAAAACACTTGTTGGCCATTCATTTAAATTAACCCAATGAAAAACGATGTATGCGTCATTCCAAATGAATGTCTCATAAACAGAGGACTTAAATGGGTGGCTTTTCAGGTGTCATTAAAGCAGTACAGTGTAGTGTTGGGGTTTCAAGTCCAGGTGTGCAAGTTTGTGCGTGTTAACTTGGTAGAGAGCCAAAAAGTGGTGATAAATTCCTTTATTCCCTTGTCCTTTTCTTCCCTTGCACTCGAGTTTCCTCCTGCCTTCCCTTCCTCCTCTTTTCTTTAATTTCAGACCTTCGTCTTCCTTTCATATTATCTTTAGCCAAATCTTTCTTTCCTTCCTTTCACACACTTCCTACATTTCATACATCATCCTTCTTTCCTTTTTTTCATACTATCCTTTCCCCAACCTTTCTCCTTTCCTCTCTTCCCTTTCACACCATTCACATTCCTTCTTTCCTTCCTGTCTTTCTTTCAAGCTATCCTTCATCCAACCATCCCTTCCTTCTTCCCTGTCTTTCATATAATCTATTCATCACTTCCTTCCTTTGTTCCTTTCATGTATCCTTCCTTCTTCCCTTCATCTCTCCCTTCCTTTCAATTCTTTTATCCAACTTTCCAGCATCCAGCCTTCCCCACTTATTTTGCTTTCATGTCAATTTTCCCTTCCATTTATCCTTTCTTTGATAACATTCTTATTCCTTATTTGCTTCATCCTTGAAAAGGTCATATTTACTATGCACCATGACTAGTCTAAACGCAATATTCTGATTTATATTGCATTTGTTGAAAATCCACCCATTTTTATCCATCTCAGTGGGTGGCCATTTTACATCACGGTGCCCAAGAACTCAGTTTGTGAATCCCACATGACCATACCCGCATTCGGTGAGCCACTGTGATTGGTCTTTACCTGAGCACTTTGTTGCTGTGATGTCATTTTCTGTTAACAGCAAGTGGCAAAATGGTTGCCCCGGGGCTAGGTGGATTTTGCTGCTTAATTAATATTCCACAAACGCAATATTAATCAGAATGCCTTGTTTAGATGAGTGGACATATGATACATGAGATATGATTTGATATTATATACGATAGGAGGAAAACATTTACCTGGCTTCCCATTATTTGAAAAGTGTATACAGTACTGTATTTTGGCGTACCATGTATTGTTTCTCAACTGTTACAGAATCCGTATTCACAAAGACAAACAAGCACTCAGTTTGTGATAGAGAAATGTAATCGAAACATTTTCGATTACGACGTGACATTGAACGCATCGCCACAGTGGGACGACTGATCGTCGCTAATTACGAGGTGTCACTGAACGCATCGCGGCCATTGTCGGAGGAGGGAGGAGAAGAGGGAGAGTCAGCCTGTCTTCCCCTTTTACCGTCATCACACTGGACGTCCACCGGTCTCATTCTAGTGTCTTAAACTCACGTTCCGATACCGAGCTACTCTTTCAAGATTTCAAAAGACGCCGCGGAGGCGATATTAGCCTTTTGCTTTGTCGTCGCATGACCACCAGACACCGGCTACTTTCCATTGGCCGCATCCAGAAGCGGAGCGGTGGGTTTATTCTCGAGGCTTTCTTCGTGACAAGGCCCCCTGGTACATCAGTGGAAATGTGGACTCTGGGTGTGTTATCGTCACAATTCCAAATCTAAATTGACGCTTTTGTAAAGCGTGGGACATAACGGCTTGCCCGTTAGCCAGCTAGCTTCTTAGCCCGCTGCGGTTTCGCTCTAGTTTCTCGTTGGGTGTTACTGAGGACATTTGCTTCTTAACCTCCGGGATCATCCTGTTAGTGACGCCGTTTGTCCACCGGAATGCGGCGGTGGAGCTGAAGGGCCGAGAGGCAGTGAGTCCTCATTAAGTGGGGGTTGAAAGTCGGGCCCCCGTGTACAGTTTTTCTTGGGGTTTTTTTTTTTTCGATGATGCTGAATTGGTGGAGCTGCGTGGAGCTCACTGGACTCTTTGCTGTGCTGCCTTCAAGGACCTTCACCATGAAGATTGTATGAAAGGCTACCTTTCCTCCCACCCCCAAATACGCTGCGTCTGCTGTTATTGACAGAGGGTGACTTGTCTGCCTCTGTGTGTACACTACACACAACAGTCTGCTCATTACTCTTCCTCTTCTGACCGGAATCGCACTCAGGGACGAGCATGTCTTTATTACGCGCCGCACTGCCCGGAAACGAGAGGAACCCGGATCACGTAAGTGCACGTAAACAACAACACTCACTCACGCACAGTCGATGGGACGTTTAGAAGTGATGAGTCCCATCATGTCAATTTTGAGCTATGACGCCACTCCCCCCCCCACCACCACCACCCATGCCCTAAAGCCAATCAATATTTAATCCAGTTGATGCAAGACCACCTTGAACAAACCCACTCAGTCCCGCTTCACCCTTTAAATGATTGGCCTCTGAAGCACACTCAAATGAAAACATACGACCAGAAAGATGACTCTATCAGTGTAAAGTGGATATTGGGAAATTTGTGTGTGTGTTGCGCTTTAGTTGCGTACAAAAAGAAATTTGAAATTGTAAACATCAACAAGTAGTATGATTTTGTCATTTGTGCACCCAAGACCCCATGATATTGAGTTAAAGGATAAAAATGACTCCAAAGCTTTCAGGTGATACCCTTTCACACTGATATTTTTTTCTGACAATATCTGCCTACATACTAATGATCTTGAGGTAATTCACCATCTGGTGAAATACACACTTCTGCTCTAGTCCTCTTTGGATGTGAAAATCAAATAACCAACATCTTAGAAACTGTTGCATTTTGTAGCATTGGAGATCTATAAACAAACAAATCCAATGTCTTTCTTCATCTTTCTTTCTTTGAAATTATGGTGCACATCGGAGGTCTGAAGCAGAACAACTACAACTGCTCTCTGTTACACCAAAAACACTATACTATAGTAACAATAATAAGGAACAATAATTTAAATATGAAATGGCAGTACTAACAATCCGAAGGTTAGCACAATTTATTGGTAAAAACTAAACTTTCTCATTCCTAGTGCTGTACTATGACATCAGGGTCTTGCTAAAATAACACTGAAATAATACACGACAAAAACATGTTTTTGGATTCTGTGCATTATCTTTCTCTTTCAGGTCTTTCTGTGGCAATATGACAGTGTCACACGCAGGCCTGGCATATGAAATATCTCATTGTGACTAGTTTTAAGAATGGCTTGTAATATTTCCTAATTTGACTTACCCATCTTGACAGATAGCTTTGCTAAAAAAGAGGTTTAAAAATAAGCTTCTTGTGAACAGGGCCAAAGTCACAAGCCGTGGTAGCAACCTCACAATGGCAACAGCAGTCGGGCATAAATTCCACACCCTATTTCTTCCCAGCCATGTTCACGTTCCTTGTGTATCCACAAGCTCATTTACAGTAATTCTGCTGAATGGCAATAATTATTCCAGGGTTAAGGTGTGACCATTAAACCTTTTTCAGTCGTACAGGCAATCTTTTATGTTTCCCTAGTTGGAGCTACAATAGTATGACCTTGCCATATGATGACAAGTTTATCTGTAAAGTTGTCCCTGCAGGACTGAAATATTTTGCTCAAGGCAAGTTGTGAGATTTGATCAGCATGTGTAAAGGCACCCCCCCAAGTGGGCGTGGCTCAGTGCCTGTGTGCACATGCATGGCTTTGTTGTTTTTCCCCTAGAATGTCCACTCTGTGTATGTATGTATGTATGTATGTATGTATGTATGTATGTATGTATGTATGTATGTATGTATGTATGTATGTATGTATGTATGTATGTATGTATGTATGTATGTATGTATGTATGTATATAGTGTGGGTGTGGGTGTGTGTTCTCAGTCTTTCTTGGCAACATATTGCGTCGTCAAATCTATCATATGTAGTCTCAGAAAGAAGACTCATGAAACCATGGTTGAAAAGACAGAGGAAGTATGCCAACTTGGCTCAAAGCACCCTTTTTATGATTTGATGACACTTGGTAACGTCTTCTGAAATATTTTGAAATTTCAGCCCCTGAAGCCAGTTTCACTTAACAATATGAAATTGGTTAGGCGTGGGAGTCATGAGTCGGCCCACAAAAAATTATCATGAAGCCATGCCTGGATAAACAAAGGAAGTCTGCCCTTTTTTTTCCCAGGGCATTATTAGTTGGTCCTTCAAAGATGAACTCGTCCTTGAGATTTTGTCTGATAGCCTGCAAACAAGTGTGGCGCACCTCCCAACCAGCTGCTTTAATTTCCCTTTTGTGTTTCCTGGACTCACCAAGTTAAGTCATAGACTTGCTGTCACAACTTGTTTGCCAGCACTAGCACCACACCTCAGGCCCTCCATCATGTGCTCCACTGAGGCCCAGTCAGCCATGCATGACGCCTACAAAATTTGATATGAGGTGACCTATATTTTTCAGGTTTTGTTTTTCACCCAGACTGCGTGGTAAGGTCAGAGAAATTGCACAGTCACAGCAACGTTTCCGTCTTAAAGCTTGCGCTCTGGGACTGAGGTGCCGTCTGTTTACTCTTAGCATCTCTTACCAAGATGGCCACCCGCAAGTCGCTACACAATGCCGCAATGAGCGTTTGTGAGTGCTGATAAAGCTTCATTAAACTATATGACAAAGGTCTCTCCTTGGAAGCACACTTGCTTGCCATTGTGACACTTTGTGACATCATGTTTGAAGTCCAGACTTTCCTCCAGGCATCTGTAGCATTTTTCATATTCCGTTTCTCTTCGTAAAACACTCCTTGGCAGCACTCCGATGGCATTTGTGTATTTAGACCATTAGAACCCTCAAAGAATACTTAAATAAAGAAACACCTTATTTGGCAACAGTAGCCGTCATAAGTCGCACAGCTCCATAATGTAAAATTTGACAAAGGAAGAGCACGTTTCCTCAGTTGGGTATACCTCTGCCCATACTGGTTGGCAACAAATAGTAAGATAAGTTATTTTTTGCTAGTCCCAGGTCGGAGTAATAGTGTTTTCCTTTTGGATTTCATTGAAATGGGGTTGATACTGAGGCGAAGAAAACTGGTGTGAAATGATTGGCAACAATGAGGAAATGCCATTATTTTGAATAAGTATTTCTTTTCAAGATAATATGCTTCGGTTTAAGTTACTGATGGTGTAGTGGTACATTCGCCTGACTTGTGTGTGGGAAGCGTGGGGTCGGTTCCCACTCAGTGACGGTGTGAATGGTTGTCTGTCTCTAAATGTGCCCTGCGACTGACTGGTGACCAGTTAAGATGGTAGTCCGCCTTTTGCCCAAAGTCAGCTGGCACAGGCTCTAGCAACCCCGCGACCCTCTTCAGGATAAGCGGTGTTGAAAATGGAATGGAGAGGTGGATGCTTCAGTTTTGAATCTGTGAAGAGAGAGTTGACGTGCCTTGTTAAAAAGATCCCGATTTATCTCATCTGTCCAGCGGGCAATCTCCCATAAGCTTTGTGGTTTGTCAATATGTATTGACAAATTCCAGACTCTGTTTTTTTTTTTTTTTAATTATTTGCGTTCATCATTGCTGATAAGTCGTCTTCCATAAAGTCAACTTTGGCTCGAGCAACAAGAGATGCTGTTTGAAACTTATGTACCTTGACCTTATAGTCCACCTTTTATTTATTTGGAAGATGTTCTGGGATCTTTGTTTACCATTCATGTGTTCTATTTTCCGATTGTTCTATGTTCAGTGTAGTACACACCATGAACCAAACAGCACATTGACTACATGCCACCTTTTAAAAATGGTAGGCAGACTGATGACTCCAAACTTTTTCTGTGCAATTAACAAACTTTTTCTGTGCAATTAACAAACTTTTTCTGTGCAATTAATAAGTATCAACTCATTTCTATTTTTATTTCTTATGGGATCATGTTTCCAAATGTGACTACTAACTGCATTGTTGCTGTTACAGGTTAAGCGACTTTTGATAAACTGTAAGACAGAGAATGCACGTGTGATAGTTTTGAGCTGTGTTGTCAAGCTTAACGCGTCAAGTGTGTTTTCACTTGGAAGTACTCCAAATGAGCATGTAAAAGCCTTCAGTGATCTTACGTCTGCTTCAAGTGAAATACCCTGTACTGAAAAATGCAATGACAACGCAATGCTGACGTAGTTGCCTTGTACACCCGCACAGCGGACGGAAATATTTGTCATATGTTCACTTTCTGTGGGAAAGTTTAAACATGCCTGTCAAGTATATTAGAAAGGGACAGGAAAAGGATATATGGTCTGTTGTTTCTTCGAGACTACCCAACCCTGTCAAGAGCCCTGTAATACAGTATTGGCAGGGCTAGCCATAAACAAATGTACAATTGCCCCATTCTATTTTGACATCTCCAGTGAATCCCCATTTGTAACGCGGAATAGCACAAAGAAATTGACAACCCCCCCAACAAACTTTAAACTAGGGCTGAACAATTTTGAAAAAGAATCAAATTGTGATTGATTGTTTCCTCAATATTGAGATTGCGATTTAATATGTGATTAGTTTTCTTTTTTAATAGGTTACGCTGGCACTGAAATAAAGACAAATGAACCATGAATAAATGTGAAAGACGGTTTAATTACTTCAATTACAGTTGCTAACTTACAAAACACTTTGACTTTTGTCGTCTTTTAAGCGTTCAATAAACAGCTGAAAAATGCATTGGCGACTGCATTGACAGCTTTCCATGATGTAGCGGGAATTTCTGCATGGATAATTTTATACATTCATTAAAAAAAGAGCTTTTGTTTTAAAAAAAATGCTAAACAATATTTCAACAGTCGTGAGGACAACTGGCAATTTTCCACAGATTTTAGCATGAATCATTAAATGGTTTAGTTTGGTGGGCCACAGAAAATGATGTGGGGAGACGAATCTTGCCGCGAGGCTTTGAATTTTGCATAAGTGTTATCATGTCTTTGTTATTTGCTGTCATCACTCAGACGGGAAGTGATGCAAAGGAACTTCTTGTAGTTCTTTCCAATGCTGTAAGGATATCACTGGCATTAGTGACGAGACAAAAATGTTGGGCCAGTTGAAAACTGAAGAAAATGTGACGTTGCGCAACACTAAAACCTTTGCGGTTTGGCTCTGAATTGTCTGGCAACAGTTGGCTTTTGTAGCTGTCGCCACAAGCATGCAACACAATAGTGTGATGACAATCAATCAAACTCATTAACAAAATGGACGTGACTTGTTAAATAACACCTGTGTCAAGCGGTGACTCACCCGTGTCTATTTTCATCATGCCGGGAGACACTCGCTGTTTGTGTGAGAATGCATGCAAAAGGCAATGTGTGTGTGTGTGTGTGTGTGAGAGAGAGAGAGAGAGAGAGAGAGAGAGAGAGAGAGAGAGAGAGAGAGAGAGAGAGATTTTGTGTGTGTGTGTGTGGGAGAGATAGTATTTGTGTACAAATGAACAACCAGGGAGGAAAAGGAAACTAGTGTTACCGCAGCAGGGGTGGGAGGTAAACTCAAGGTTACGCCACTTTGCTTCAGCTGGGCCACAACGTCACATTTCCTGGAGTCCATGCATTTCCTATTGCAACACACACACACACACACACGCACACATTATGACCACAGCACATTTCGTTGTGCCATCATCATTGGTTTTCTTAGAGTATGTCAGATATTATCGGTGGAACACGATGTAAGAAGTACCAAATTAACT
>CAAKHF010008227.1:51224-64508 GCA_901007745.1 Hippocampus kuda
AGGCTTATTTTTTCCCCTCTCTATTTTTGATTTTCTTTTATACTTAGAACCATCTTCTAAAACGCGCGCGCGTGCACACACACACACACACACACACACACACACACACGCACACATTATGACCACAGCACATTTCGTTGTGCCATCATCATTGGTTTTCTTAGAGTATGTCAGATATTATCGGTGGAACACGATGTAAGAAGTACCAAATTAACTTTTTTAGTCGCTGGGAATAATACCCAGTACCACCTCCATTTCACTCACGCTCCTTTCTTCTTGTAGAGTTGTACAGGTGAGGCAAGGCTAGCTCAGTAAAACATTTGCGGGTTGAAAGCACAGTCTTTACTCCACTTGGCACAAAAAGCTTTGGGCGGGTTCGCTCATTCCAATTTGCAGTATCTCTGAAAAGTCCTTCAGGTTGGATGGGGAACATTTGGTGCACAACCATTTTCAAATTTCCCCATGAATGGCCAAGCAGTATATGTCGTGCATGTGATTTTTTTTTCATTTGTTTATTTTAATTGTTATTTGCAAAATTATCAAAGTTTTTTTCTTCTTCATGTTGTCATTATGGAGTGTTGAATTTTGTGGTGAAAAAATAATGTAATCCATTTTGCAGTATGGCTAAAATTAGAAGAGAAAGTGAAGCGGTGTGAATTCTTTCCAGTTCCACTGTGAGCCAGCGTTCATTGTTGCAATTCCACTTGTGAACATCACCTGATTCTGAATCAAACGTGTTCTCAGCGGATTTCCTCCTTGATATCTAACATACAGCAAATCAACGGAACTTGTGATCCAGTTGCCGATCACCACACTGAGCATGTGGACAATATTCACAGCACTTTACTTTTTTTTCCCTGTTTTTTTTTTATTTTGAATAAATTAGCAAAAATGTGAAATAATATACCTTATATTTTCCATTGCCATAATGGGGTATTGTGTGTAAAAATTTAACTGGAGAAAATTAATCAATTTTAGAGTAAAGCTGCAATGCATCAAATGTGGGGAAAAAATGGCATCACAGTGAATATTTTGTAGACGCTGTGGATAATTTGCTGATGTTTGCTGCACAGTGACCGGTTGAGTCTTTTCTGATGCTGACTGTTCATCTGTTGTCTCCTCAGCACACCTCGCTGTCCACCAGCCGCACGGACAAGGGTTCGGGCTGGTCCAGCCGCTCGCTGGGTGCCCGATGCCGCAACTCCATCGCCCTGTGCTCAGATGAACAGCCGCACATCGGAAACTACAGGCTGCTCAAGACCATTGGCAAGGGCAACTTTGCCAAGGTTAAACTGGCGCGACACATCCTGACGGGTAGAGAGGTACGTTTTTTTGAAGACTTGAACTTCAAGGCTGGATTTACACAGCAGGTCCAAGTAACTAATTCCATAGTAACGTCTGTAACACCTCTAACGTAGCATACATCATATTTAATGTTGGTAGAACTGTCATGGGCCTGATTGTGATTTGTGCCTTGCAACATGGACGTAAAAGACTTACTGCAAATTTAACTTGTCTAAAGAAGGTCAGAAAGGAAACATCCTGTCATATGAGTGTTGCCCTGCCGTACACACACACACATGACAACGTGAAAGTAGTTGGTTTGACAAAGGCACTGTTGATCCTGGTTGGTTTGTAGTATTTTTTTGCAGCAAAAAAAATGTAGCTTGTTTGTTCTGTACAAAGTGTAGACTGTCTTCACGGAACCTACTGTTTTTTTATGGTCATTGACTTCTGTTCCTTTTGTTTGTTGTTTAGGTTGCAATAAAAATCATTGATAAAACACAACTCAACCCTTCAAGCCTACAGAAGGTGAGTGAATTTTATTTTATATTTAATTAATATTTCAGGTGATGTAAAATTCATTTCCAAATGTTGATTTGTTATAATTTTAAAATTTTTATACCATATATTTGTTTTGATTTAAGTCTTTATATTTTGTAGGTACTTTTATTATTAAAAAATATATTTTATATGTTTTACATTCAATCTGTCTGTTTTATATTTTCTTATTTTATTTTTAATGTATATGTTTCACTATATTATAATTGTCTTATGTTCACTATTTTCATGATTAGAGCCTCAGGAACTCATATTGAAGTGAGGGAAAGAGCTTTGTTTAGTTAGGACATAACCATGTCTAAGGCCACACCAGCGAATGTTTGAATGACATTTTCTTAGCTCAAGGTGCCAGTGTGTACTGATCATGTTATCTCCCTGTACAAATCAACATCAAACATGAGGCTTTTGGGGCTTTTCTGTCTTGTTTCTAAACCTTGGTTATAGTTTCTCACACGTGATACAAATTGTACTTTGTACAGAAAATAAACGTAGCCTTTGTTTCATTATCGGCTGACTTAATCATTACTGTCCCAACAACAAAACGAAAAATCCATTCGCCATCAGCCCACGCACACGCGCGCGCACACACACACGCACACACACACACACACACACACACACACACACACACACACACACACACGTGCGTGCGCACTGATACACTCACAACACACACAGCTGGCCTATTGATGAGTTGTCTACTGGTTAGCTAACAAGTGTTGATAAACCCAAGTATCGATGGCGTCTGGCCCTCCCTGTGCAATACTGGCTCGCACCGAGCCGAAATAGTTTGTCAAGCTCGACTGTAGCGCAAATGATCTGCTCGTTTTTGTTTATTTATTCTTTTTTTTTGTTTGTTTTAATATAAGCGAAGGGGAAAAAGCCACCTCACCTTTATTCACAAAGTGACACTGCCAACCATCCGTCAGGTATGCATGTGACAGCCTTTGCACTTCACTTTTTGACAACAATGACACGAGATTTCCCGAAACAATTTGAGCAGATTGTTGTCAAGTAAAGGTACCTAGGTACCACGTGAAACAACAAATGTGAGGATTTTGGTGCTTTATTTTTTGGGATCCCTGTTTCAAGTGGTATCTGGTACCACAGTCTCGGGCTGAGCGATTTTGAAAAACAATCTGATTGCTATTTTTCCCACTCAGTCAGGGTTTTAGAAGATAGCGGCGGCTCGGAAGTCTAAACCGTATGCGGCAAGTGGTTTAGTGGCCCACAAAAGTCAACGATCCTAAAAGGTTGGTCGCCAAGCGCCCACAACGTCAATGGTGAAATCAGATTGCATCGTTTGAGCCCTTGGCTCCTTTGGCGAAAGGTTTGCACGTTTCCTTTCTTGATAGCACAACCGTTTTCTTTGGCTTTCAGAGCGCCGTCCTTTTTTTTTTTTTTTTTTGATGTTAGATTTATTGTCAAGACGTCGTCATTCTGGTATTTATCGAGCATCTCGCGTTGCATCCACAATTGCAGTTGCAACTTTTCAGGAGTTTGTTGTCATGTAAATGTGCCCTTGTGCGGCCCAGTAGTGACACTGATAAAGTGTTTGGAGACTGTGTTTGAACCGTCGAGCCATTCTGGGAAGCTTCTTTTTTTCTTTTTAGTCCCCTGTGCTGGCCCCCTAAACTGAGAGCTGAATTCCAGACAATGGAACAAAAGGGCAGCAGGCTCGGGTGCGGATTTGTGAGGCCTGGGCACGGGACAGGAGAAAGACAAGATAGAGAGAAGACACACTACGCGGACTTGGTCATCTCACCACCTTTTGTCTGCATGTGTAATGCAATTATATGCATTTCTATTGTGTCATATTGTTGGCCCAGAGTGTTTTGTTGTGGTTATGTATGGAGAATATGTAGACAAGAGGACAGCCATGTTGAGAACAGCTTTTCCCACAAGTAATATCAACACAACACTGACAAATTGGCCAACATCTCACTGCCAATACAATGCACTTCAGGTGAAACAAATGTGCTTTTAATGAAGACCACAGTTCCTGTGCTCAAAACACACTAAAGAAGACCCTGGTACGTGGGGTGGTGTTATTTTCAAGAGGTCCAGGAACCTTGGGACTAGGGTTTGCAACTCTGAAAATACTGTATCTGATTAGTAATACAGTATTCTAGTTCCAGGAACAAGAAGATGAAGTAAAAGTTCCTGGAACTTTAGGTGAAAATGTGGTGACGCTGAACTGTAGCTATGGTATTAAAAAATATATATATATATATATATAAATTTTATTTCATTCCCCCTGACCCCCACTTATTATAGGAGAGCTTACTGCCAGTAGCACTTATACCACCATATGAGAATCACTCCTTTAGATTATCCATACAGGCGTGAATCTGACTGAGCGTGATTGGTGGTTTGTCTAATTGCAATGTGACTGGCTGATAACCAGTCCGTGGGTTACAACAAACACTTCTCTCACCAAAAGTCAATTTTGTTTGATTGCAAGCTGTCAATTGTTCATGCTTGTTTGTCTACCAGCCATGCCCTCAGTTGCCTACCAGTCCAGGGCGTACTACGCCTCTCCCTTAATGTCACCTTATGAGGAGAAGCGCTATTGAAAATGGGTGGATAAAATCAATGACACAGCGTACCGGTCTGTGTGCGTGTAATCAAATTAAGTAAGTAGAGCATCTGAGTGCTTTAAGAAGAATTAAGAGGATGAGCCTGTCACTTCCACTTTAAATTTTCCACATCTCGTCAATCATGAACAGAGATGAATGAAGTTTACATTTCTCTCGAACATTTCCATTCCGCCTTGCTCTTTGAAACCCTGTCTGGATCTTTTTCACTTACTGCCCAGCTGTCATGACAACGGACATGCCGCGTCATGGTTGCTGTGACAATGTCGGCATTAATCCCCCTGAGGGCCACAACGCGGGCTGCACACACAGCTGCTGTGATTTACTCATAAAATGTCATAACGTTTCAAACATTTACTATGGTCCTCAGTTTACGAAAGGCGTTCCACCCCTATGGAGACGAATCCTTGAAAAGGCCATGCAGCTTCGATGCCATGCCAATAAGTGATTATTTTGGTCATGGTAATCGGGACCTTTTTTTTTTTTTTGTAACACCCTATCTGGATTATGGATTCTATTTACAGTAAATTCATAACCACGTCACAACCTCATGCTACTTCATTATGGTGACATCATTTAGGGAGTGCTGCATGCGTCACTTGACATCTGCAGACTCTGGACCTGTTCGACCAGGCCAAATGTCTCATTTCATTTACGCAAATGGAGAAAAGTGCAACGTTGCAGTGAGGAAATAAGAAAGTGAAGCTTCTTGGTCTTCACTTACTCTCACAGGCTGCGCCTGCATTAATCGTATGTTTCCTTTTTTATTTTTATTTTTTCCCTCCATGTCGCCGTTTTGCTTTCACGCCATTGTAATTGGGCATTTGACCTAGGAATTTTCCTTCTTTGCATTAGAACCCTGAGAGGTGGAATTAAGGGCTGTTTCGACATCTGCTTATTGTTGAAAATAACATTTGAACGAAAAGTCACACATGGATGACTCCACATTCGGCCCTTTAATCTCGCCGACCAAACAAATGCATTGTCAAAAATCCTGAAACATGTCGTGATTTAGCATAAAATTGGTTAAATAAAATGTAGTTATTAATTTGATTAAATAATTGTTTGAATGATTTCTTGTACATAATAAATAAAAAAAATGTGTAGAATAAATAATTTAAATTTCTACTAATCTGTTTTATTTCAATAAATGTTTGGTTAACTAGGGCGGCCCGGTAGTCCAGTGGTTAGCACGTCGACTTCACAGTGCAGAGGTACCGGGTTCAATTCCAACTCTGGCCTCCCTGTGTGGAGTTTGCATGTTCTCCCCGGGCCTGCGTGGGTTTTCTCCGGGTGCTCCGGTTTCCTCCCACATTCCAAAAACATGCATGACAGGCTTATTGAACACACTAAATTGTCCCTAGGTGTGAGTGTGAGCTCGTATAGTTGTTCGTCTCTGTGTGCCCTGCGATTGGCTGGCAACCGGTTCAGGGTGTCCCCCGCCTACTGCCCAAAGATGGCTGGGATAGGCTCCAGCACCCCCCGCGACCCTAGTGAGGATTAAGCGGCTCGGAAAATGGATGGATGGATGTTTGGTTAACTAATTAAAATAATAATTAATACAAATTTGGGGAAAAAAGTATTCACTAAATAAAATAAACATTTTGCATAGATATAACAAATGTTTAATAATGTATTATAATAGAAATGATTGATTTCCGAACATTAATTATAAATTACATTTAAGTTGATTTTATTAAAATCAATAGTTTTATGCATACATTAAAAATGTATTCATTTTAATACATTTAATTATAACTAGTAATATTAAAGAATGAGAATTACTAGAATAATCAAATTCATCTATTTTTATGTAATTTGATAAATATTTGAACTTTTTTGTGACCTTCTCTACAAATGCTGTGTCTCATTACTTCGTTTAAAAAAAAAACATTTAAACACCCAAAAAATGTGACTCTTGCACAAAAGTTTGTCCATCCGTGCGCTATTGTCTACTTTCAGGCGTAAATCATTGTCACACCCGACACTCACATGTCACGCCTGTTGTGTCGAAAGCAGTCATCTTGCAAAGTATTGCTGTGTGAAAGTGCACACAGGGTTTGGTTTTAAAAAACAAAGCGAAGGCGGGACGTCAGCATGAAACTGGCTGAAGAAATGAGACTTTGGCAGCAGCTGTGCATTTTACTGTGATTACTGACAATAGAAGATCCTTGTTCCGAGTCACTGGTGTGTGGTCACCGTGTAAATTTAAATCAAGTACAACTGGACTTGCTTAAATGCTGCATGACTAAAGCAAATTAATATAGATGGGAAATATACATAGTGCTTCACTTTTTAAACATTTTGTTTAACAAGAACCAATAACTTGATATTTTCCCCTCAAAAATCTAGAAACAACACACGATAATCATGTTGTAAAACAAGTTTTTCTTTTTTCAAGATTTTTTTCTGATTACACTAAGAATAAATGGAGAAAGTATTCAAATGTTGCAGCCTTCTTGTGAGATTTTATAATTTCATTTTCCCCCCTTAAAATTCAACATAAAAACATCTCTATCCCATAATTGCAATGTGAAATCTGTTAAAACTAAAATCACACCTACAAAAGTATTTCGGGGAATGAATATCAGTCTGGAATAAGGCTATTATGTAATGTGAAAGAAATACGGAAAAATTGAAACCGTTTGAGTACTTTCTGCAGGCACTGTATTCACGTTGCATTTCCATCATCATCGTACACTCCACATATGGTTTCCAGGAACATTGCCCTCTTGTATGGCTTACTGCACTACTAATTACCAATCCTACTGAAGGTGTGATGTATGCAGTACATAGTCATCATCAGGCAGGTCTTAATATTTAAGTATTTATGGGCAAAATGCACCAGCCTTGTCATATTTGTTTATTAAGCTTGAATCAAGTCTTTTCCTTATCAGCACGCCCTGAAAATGACATTCTGGAAAATGTTTTATTATTGAATACCCAGAAGGGTGGGTGGGGCAGTGTGGTGGGATGAGACAGTAGTGTTGAGCATCATAATTGGGGGGGTGCAACACATCCAAGGCGGAGGCCGACTGTTAGGCTGTACTGCTGTCACGCGCCCCTGTGGGTCACCAAAGCTGTATGTGTGAGAATGAGCCACATTGATGATATATTCTCTCCTTTTTCTAGCTTTTTCGTGAGGTACGCATCATGAAAACCCTCAACCATCCCAACATCGGTGAGTCACACTTAAGTGTGTCTATTGATCTTTTGGTCCGTTTCATTTCGTATGACCTTTTGCATTTGTGTGCTACAGTCCAGCTTTTTGAGGTCATAGAGACAGAGAAGACTCTATATTTGATCATGGAATACGCCAGTGGAGGTTGGTGACGGCAACGCACACATGCTAATCTAAATAACTTTTTTTTTTGTTGAGGAAAATGGCCATATGTTTTTACTGTGTCTGGAGAGGAGCAACACAGCACGCCACACACATAAGCCTGTATGTCGTAGTACTTAGACTGAACTGTGAGAAGCAACGGGGTGCCACAGGGCATCCAGAATGAAGAAAGAGTAGTACAGGTAGTAGTAGAAGAAGAAGAAATACAAGAAGCTACTGGCTAAATGTGAGCTTGTCTGGCAAGCTGATTTTTTCATTTTGGTGAAGAACTTTAAGGGACATGTTATACAAACACTCAGCACAGCTCAAATGCTCCTCTAATTGTGTGTGCCAACAATGTCACCTTCAGTGAGCTTCTGTTTTGGATCGAGCAGGAAGTCCGCTTTGGCCCAACTTGGTTTTGAACACACCCATAAAGGTTTTCAGTCGTAAATATTGTAAACGGTTAACATTTACGATTGTCGGCCGGACCGTTTTTCGAGGAGCTGGCACGGAATGGAGCAAAACACTCTCTTAATTTACATATCACACTGAGCACAGCATAATCTTATCTTTGTGCACCCCACACATCATATTCGATCTCAATACATTCCATGCCATACGATAATTGTTCAGGATACTCTTTTAGAAACTCACTTTTAAAATGCTCAAATTCAGACCAATTGTTGGTTTATATGCTTCCAGATCTGTCCCACTTGAATCGTTATTATCATGCATGACCACACAATGCAGCGAAAACTTGCGCCTTCCTAATTTGGAAGCTTCTGTTTACCTTTCTTCTTTCATCTCTGTGCTGGTGTCTCTCCTGCCTGCCTACAATATCTAACAAGGAGCGAGCACACAAAATGGGAGACAAACGCACACTATTCAACATCAAATGAACTGACAGAGCAGCCAGTCTTAATCTACTCACACAATAAAGTAGTCCCCATCACAAACTGGGGTTGACTTATGACTCCATTTAAAAAACAAAAAGAGAGAGAGAGAGAGAATTAATGTACTGTGTGTCAAAGTAGCTGACTCACCTTCAGTTGTTAGGCCAACACGTTAGACCAGATTGTGGTTGTTCTTTTTCCGCCAGATGGATGAATATTTACATATTACATAAACTCCAGCTGTAGGACTTATTGGAGCTTACAAAGATGAAATGTGCTTTAGTGTATTCCTGAAGAAAGGACACAAAAGGAGACAGACAAATTAGGAATTTTTTTCCCCCAACCACAAATTTGATTTTTTTTGTTTTGTTTTGTTTTTGTTTTTTTTTACAAGGCATCAAGCTAGGAGTGTCTACTTGTTAGCCTGGAGTCTCAAAAAAGCGAAAAGCCATCAAAAAGACCACCCATCAATTTGCTGAGATGGAGTCTATCCAAACTTACTTTGGAGGCAATCTTTCATTATTTGAAGGGGGATGCAGTTAACAGTTAGCTGACAATTCATTATTTGTTATTTATGGCCCCACAGTCTCCACTTTACTGCAGCGATTCACTCAGTTTCTGGAATAAAACAAGCTGTCTTTACAAAAATAAATAAATTGTCAGAGACCCCACTTCTCCACCCTTGTTTTTGTTTGCAGTTTCCCAGAGAAAAGTAGCTTTGATTCTGCAGTGTTTATTGTTGTTGTTTAAAACTGCAATCAATATCATTGACATTCAAGCTTGTCATCACTCGCAGGGGAGGTGTTTGACTACCTCGTGGCTCACGGCCGCATGAAGGAGAAAGAGGCCCGCGGCAAGTTCCGACAGGTCGGTTCTAACTTCTCCCTACTTGTATTTCTGATGAATAAGAAAAAAAATGACGCATTTGCTGCATCATACACACGAGCACGAGAGCCAGCAAAGATGAGCTGTAGTTTAGCTGTGTGACACGATGACACTACAGACTATTCCACTGGGGTGCACAGAATAAAATAAACAGTGGCAGTGAAATCATCTCTTCAATTGTCCACAGTATATGAAGCATGTTTTCTTGTCTTTACACAGATTGTATCAGCTGTGCACTATTGCCATCAGAAGAACATTGTTCACAGAGACTTGAAGGTGAGTGCACACCAAAGTATAATAATAATAATTTACAGACACAATTTGTGCAGAAAAAGTTGTTGGATTTAGTCATATAACTATATGCCACTATGACATCATCTTTTGTGCTCCACCATCTAAGGCAGAGAATCTGCTGCTGGACGCCAACTCCAACATCAAAATCGCTGACTTTGGCTTCAGCAACGAGTTCATGGCTGGCAGCAAGCTGGACACCTTCTGCGGCTCACCGCCCTATGCCGCACCCGAACTTTTCCAAGGCAAGAAGTACGATGGCCCTGAGGTCGACATCTGGAGCCTGGGTGTCATCCTTTACACGCTGGTCAGCGGCTCGCTGCCCTTTGACGGCCAAAACCTGAAGGTGGATATCATAATTGCATCATTGTCAAGTATCATTGTCTCTGTGGCCGAAACTCATCAGGATTTGTGTTTCATTTAGGAGCTGCGTGAGCGTGTCCTGAGAGGGAAATACCGTGTGCCCTTCTACATGTCCACAGACTGCGAGGGAATCCTGCGCCGCTTCTTGGTTCTCAACCCAACCAAGCGCTGTTCACTGGAGGTGAGTGGCAACATTTGTAGTAGGAATGGGCCATTCGTTCAAGTTTATTTCAGTGCGATTTATTATTTCTCTAAATGTTTTATTTTAGTGCGGTCTGTTGTGCAAAGCACATCCCTGCTGATATGCACTGCTGACACTAACACCATGCTCTGCGAACAGAGAGGTGCATTCAGTGTTGCTACTTGAATGAATTGATTGCAGTCCTTTATTTGGTGACTTTTCCGACCCCCTTTGTAACTATTTTTGTAAAATGGGTTCAGCGACTACTTCCTGCCAAAAAAAAAGCAATTGTACAATTCACTTCAATGACAATGTTGTTAGGCCATATAGCGCAGCCCTATCTTGCAGTCATGATAAGATGTAATAATTTTGCTGACATGAATTTACCAGCAAATCATGAAAGACAAATGGTTGAATGTGAGCTACGATGGAGAGGAGCTAAAACCTCACAAAGAGCCCGAGGAGGACTTCAACGACAACGTCCGCATCGGTGAGTAAATACCATGCGAGCGATTAAAGCACTGCATTGAAGCTTGCATGACTTTGACACTTGGTGTTGCAGATGTGATGGTGGGGATGGGTTTCACCAGGGAGGAAATCCGAGATTCTCTGGTCGGTCACAAGTACAACGAGGTGACGGCCACGTACTTGCTGCTGGCACGCAAGAACGAGGCAAGTATGACATGTATGGGATTGTGGTTGTTTCTGGATGATACACTCCCAATTTGATATGATTCCCTGAAATTTCAATGTGTTCCAACTCATTAACAAGCAATTCACTCCAATTATCGTACTATTTACTCCAAGTACTATACGGCATTCACTGCAATTACGACATCATTCATGCCAACGACATGATTCACATCAGTTGCCGTGAGTTGTAATATTATACAATCTGATTCACTCAATTTATGAGGATGCAATTACGATGTAGTATGATATGATTCACGCCAACTACAATACGTTGCGGTACAATTCACTTCAATGACAATGTTGTTAGATATGATTTGATTTGCTGCAACTACTGTACAAATCTCTCCGATGCGATTCACTCCAGATTATTCCCACCAATTGCATTCCAGTATGATACTTAATAATTCCAATCTCTCTTTTTACAATACAATTTACTTCAATTCTGATCTGTTAGAATGCAATTTCAATTTGATAGGATTCTTGCCTTTTATTTTAATGAATTCAAAGCGTAGCCAAACTTGGCTCTGCTTCTTCTGTGGCGTGCTCTGTTCACACTCCCAGCACGACACTGTCACAAAATGTCATTGCAGTCACTCTCTGTTGTCTCAGGCCGAAAGCACCGTGTCCCGCTCAGGCAGCAGTCTGAGCCTGGCTCGCGTCAGGCCTGGCACCATCGTCAACGGTACCAGCAAACACTCTACTTCCTCCGCTGCGGCTGCGTCCTCCTCCTCAGCCTACAAGCCACAACGCAGCGTCTCCACCTATCAGCGCCAGAGACGGCACTCTGACTTCTGTATGACTTCTTGACATCACATCCCCGAAGCTTCAAACCGATCCCTAATCTGCTTGCATTTTTTGTCTCGCAGGTGGTCCGGCAGCTCCTGGGTCAGCGCACCCCAAGCGCAGCCCGAGTGGGGTGGGAGAAGTTTCTGGACTTAAGGAGGAAAGGCTCTCAGTCCGCAAGTCCAGCAACAACACCGTGGGTTCCCGGAGCATCCCGACGCCCTCTAGCCCAATGGTCAGCTCTGCTCACAATCCCAACAAAGCCGAGATTCCGGACAGACGGAAGGAGGCCAACTCCACCATGGTAACATTCAAAAATGTATATCTTTCACTGAGTTAGTTACATTGAGTCCATGCATCCATGTGTTGAGATTAGTATCCGGCAGATTAACTTTAGGTAAAATGCTATGTTCAAGAATCCTCCCACTCTTGAAATGTGTGGGCTCGTGTAATGGGTATATTCAGTAGTTGGTTGCTGATGCTTTTCAAGGTGGAAATGTCATCAAAATTTGTGACTTTTTAAAGATGGAGGAGTAGCACCTTGAGCCAACTCTGTAGCCAGCCGGCTGTTGTGTTTGTCGAGTCAACTCAGCTTTTTATTAGAACACGTTTTAGCAGTGAGTTGTTACTACAAAGGACAAAGACAGTCAAAAGATTTTGCCAAGATAATTTCAGTTGAGCATCTAAAAAAAAAAACATGCAAGTTTATGTGCACACAGACCTTCTGGCACTGCGAATGGCTCATTAAATCAGATATAGATGCCTTGATTCCTTCGCCGACACTTGGATAACTGGAACAATTGGAAAAAAATCAAGCAGCAGCCACATTAACCTGAAGTGAACTCTTTAATGTATTTAAATGCGCGTGAGTCCTCTTTTGGATTCGAGTCACATGACTTCCCTCGAGTCAGACTTGAGTTGCCAATTTTAGGACTTACTTGGCTAACAATTACGAGAGACTCAACTTACTTAACGCTTGCTAGCATCAAATTGGGTGAAGTTCGACATCTACTTTGCCATAACCAGCTGGAACACAGCTCATTCGTTATCTTACATAATGTTTTTGTGAAGTAATTGTACATATAGTTTATTAATGTGTAAATAAATACTGTCAGTGCTGATGGGAAAGTTAAACTGTGATGTCTTTTAAAATTGCGGTATGCTGTACCTTGAAACCAGCAAACGCCTCATACATCGTGCAATTGTATTTTTTTTTTGTGTGTTATGATCAATGTGTATGGTATGACTGGCAAGGTCGCAAAGTTGTATCACTTGACTTTCAATTTACTTTAAATTGATTTGTCCTGACACTTCAACCTTGAAGGTTAAGACTCGTTTATAACTTGCTCATGCAATATGTGACTGAAGCCCACCTCTGTTGAATTGGACATATTTTGTTGTTGACGTCTCCCCCCCCCCCCCCCCCCCCCC
>CAAKHF010008227.1:80700-94059 GCA_901007745.1 Hippocampus kuda
TGTGTGAAGTTTGCATGTTCTCCCCGTGCCTGCGTGGGTTTCCTGCGTGGGTTTTCTGCGGGTACTCCGGTTTCCTCCCACACTCCAAAAACATGCATGGCAGGTTCATGGAACACTCTGTATTATCCCTGTAGATGTGATTGCACCAGTATGCACACTCACTTATAAGCAGTGGTGTGGCTCAGTTTATGATGAACCAATTACATTCAAACACATTAAATGGGAGTCACAACACACCTCCCACCATTTAAAGGGCCTTTGAAATTCTGATTTTGTAGTTGGCTTATCTTGACATTTTTTAATTATTATTTTGAGCTGTAGTCTGATGATTTTGTGCTTACAACTACCAACATTTGGAACCGTGCAAAAGGAAGGCGCTATTTCCAACTGAAGAAAACAAGCCCCAAAGTATGATACTGCCAGAACCACGCTTCAATGTAAGTGTGGTGCTCTTTTGCTGGAGAGCAGTGTTGTGTTGGAATTATGGCCAGAGTTATGTCTTGGTTTCCTTCGGCCTGTAACACGTTTCCTCATGTATTTGGGATGTTTCGTTTTGGCTTTAGTTTTCAATGTGTGCCCTATGTAATACTTGAGCTGTTGCTAACATATTGGCAGCTAGTCAGGTATTTTCTGTGCATTATTAGCTCGATACCATCTCTCAGTGAAACTCAACACCAGCTTCTTGAGACATGGAACAGATCACATGACTGAAGACTGATGCTTTAGGGTGGGGATTCACGGGGTGAACTTCCGAAAATGTCCCCTCTCGTAATGTGAAACTCTGCTCCAATCGCTCTCAAAGCGTCGCTAGCGTTAGCACCGGCTGCTAATTTGCTAAACCTCAGTCATCTGCCTGAAGCTTATTTAATCATACTGAGATCATGCTGGATGTTGGATGCTTCACTAGAGACACCACCGAGTGAGATCCTGGACTAAAATAAGCAAATGAAATGTTAACATGGGGCCAAAGTAGTTTTTGAAAAGTGTGTGCCTTGTGTCGCAGCAAAAGACATCGGTTTGTGCTGCACATTAGCATCAGGTTCTAAATCCTCCCCTGGTCTCTTGTTTCACCGAAACAGGCCCCCGTGTCGCTCCCTAAATTAAACGCGACAGCTTGTTGCCAGATGACTCCATAGCACTGGCTCATACAAGCAACTTTTCAATATAACGTGTGTATGTATTGACAGCAAGTATTTCACGCTGACTTTTATAAGACTATCAATAGGACTCGGGTCATGTCTGGTGTGTGTGTGCGTGTTCCCTTGAACATATGCTACTGTGGCACAGATCCAGTTTCCCACTTTAGATGCACACTGGATCAGCATCCACCCCCCACCTAACACACACACACTACACCGCCCTGTCCCGACCCCTCACAGCGCCACAGCTGCCCACAAGGGCAGTTATATAAGCAGCGACACTTTGTCAATCAGTATTCGCATTCATGTATGCAACATGAGGGCAAAAGGACTTGATGGTAAACAAGTTCAATGGATGCCACATTTTGATGCACAACGGTTCATAACATGAATACTTACAGAATTGTACTCCACGACATGACTGAAAACAACTGCATGGTACAAACCATTATGGCAACGTTATGACATACAACATTATGGTACAGAACATTATAGGACATAAGATCATGGTCCAAACCATTAATGCATACAATGTTTCATACAGGGCATTATGTTGCACAACATTACGATGCGTAACGCTGAAGCATGCAACATACCATAGTACATTATGTTACACCACTTGAATGCATACAAACATTATGCTGCGCAACATTCATGCAGTCTACTCATTGAATGTACATTATTGAAGGGGTCACCAACATGGTTCCTGAAAAACCATCTACAAGTATATATATAGTCCGAGGGCCTGTTGGAAACAAAGCTCACTAGTGATGGGATATTGTAATTTCCTAGGAGTGTTGTTTAAGTGAACGTTGGAAAATGTAAACAAAAAAAAATGGATGCCTTTCTCACACCTACACCTAACTAATAAACACATCATGTTTGAGTTGCCTCCTTTTGCTGCATGTTATCCATGACGTCCTTGTCAGCGGCCCCTGTGGTGTCACGTTTTACTGGTCTTGGTGGTCATGCAAGGTATTTCTATGTACTTGTCACGTACCAACGCCACGTCATATATCGTTGTCATTGCCATGTTCACAGCTGAATCTGCACTTGTGTTTTTTATCATAACAGTTGTGTTGTTGATTTTTTTTTTTTCATATGGATTTTTTTTTTCATGAAACACTAACTGAACAAACTGATCAAGTCACACCAGTTCAACTTTTACACTCTGACTATTTTAGTGGTGCCTCCTCGGCCAGACCCACGATTGGATTGCGTTGACTCAGCTGTCCCTGGGTATGACCCTACCACATTCTCTCTCTTTCACAGACACACACACACGCACACGCACGCACGCACACACAATATTTTGCTGTACAATGTGACTTTAACGACAATCTGCTCACATTCTTTAGTGGATTGGCTGTTTAAGCTGCTCGCTAAATGTGTGTAAGGAACAATAATACTTTCCTCAATCCCAATGAATTACACTATGATTAAAAATGCACACTCATACATCCACAATTGCATGTTTAATAACCAGAATTTTTTCTTATTTGATTGAACTGGAACACTGAAGTCAGTTTTCACTTGAGAAAACAAACAAAAATAAAGGTTTTTTTGGGTAATTTATTTTTGAGTATTTTTTTCTTGTTTCTGTTTTTCAAAGTAGTTTTTCCATTTTGTGAAAAGAATTCTGGTTCATGGATTTATCGAATTTTTTGTTTGTTTTTCAGAATTTTTTTTCCTGGTTTCCTCCAAAATATTCAGCTTTTGGGAATTATTTTCGGGTTTTTTTTGTTGAATGATACAAAACAATGCATTTAAAAACGGAAGGAAAAATATTCAGTAAAACATTTTTAATGAAACAATTTAAAAATGTAAACAATTACAAAATATATCGCTTGCTTCTGACAATTATCTTTGCTGACTCGCTGCAACTTTAACAATGAATCAAGTAGTGTACAGGCGAATCACAGAGAAGCAGTCATTAAACCAAATTTTAATATTTTATTTCTCACAATTATGATATTCGACAGAAACAGCATCCAGGTGACGTCGTTTAGCTGCAGAGGATGCTGGGAAAAATGGGATCAGGTAAGCTCTTTCAGTCAGAAAGCGAGGGGAGGAAACACAGGAAGTTAGCGGTTTTTGCCTCCAGTCTAAACGGAGTTTCACGTGTACTGCTCTTTTTTTTTAGGTTTATTTAATATAAATTATATGACACACAATTACAATGATAATATGCTGAATAAAGTGAAATATTTTAATTACGACGTTATTTTTCTGTGCTGTGGCGTGCTGTCAAAACGTTTACTTTTATGACGTCACATTCGAAGGCGGAAGTTGATGCCAGATTGTGCTATAAGACAGCTGCTAGTGTCTGTGCGATGACAGCGAGTTGCGGAGGTAGCAGGTGGATCATTAACACTTTTATCACTTTTTAAGACCAATAAGCTTCTCGGCATCACATAAACCGGGCGAAAATGTACAACAAATCATAAATAATATTCACCTTAGTATAAAAACAGCACCTCCTTGCAGGGCACTAAAGCAGACGAGATCCCGACGGAGTGTAGACTTAGCAGGTAGGCTAAAAATAACAAAGTGGGAGTGGAAATGAACCGTCTTTGTGTTTGTTTACCTTTGCTGCAAGCTCGCAAATGTTAACATATGTTGCTTATTCTACTGCAAACCTCACTTCGTTTGGCCCATAAACAACTCGAAGTGTCCGAGTTGGGAGATTTATGTGCGAATTATAATTATTGCTCGCGGGCCTGCTGCACATTGCGCGAATGTATCAACATTTTCTAAAATGTTTTTTTTTTCACTGCCTATTTCTGTTTAAAAAATACACACGGTGTGATATTTTTTAAAATATACACACGATGTGATATTTTTTTAAATAGTAATTTGTCTTCTGACCTTAAACTTTTATTAAATAGTATGACATTTGCAACTCAACATATTTACATTTTAAAAAATGACGTATTAACCCCCCCCCTCCCAGAACAAAGTTGGGGGTTTTTTTGTGTTTTTTTTCTTTTTACTTTTTAAAAAATGCTTCGAAAATTGTCTTGTAACATCCAAGTTGATTTTTACTTTATCATAATTCTTATGCATCCATCCATTTCCGAGCCGCTTATCCTCATGATGGTCGCAGGCATGCTGGAGCCTCTCCCGGCTGTCTTTGGGCAGTAGTTGGGGTACACCCTGAACCGGTTGCCAGCCGATCGCAAGACACGCGTAGATGAACAACCACTCACACTCACAGCCGCACCGAGAGTGTTCAGTTAACCTGCCATGCCTGTTTTTGGAATGTGGCAAAAAAAAATTGAGTACCCAGAGAAAACCCACGCAGGCACGGGGAGAACGTGCAAGCTCCACACAGGAAAGCCGGGGCTGAAATCGAATCCACCTCTGCACCGTGAGGCGAATGTGCTAACCAGTCATGTCAATTTTTTTATCACCCTCCCACAAAGTTTGTAACGTATGCAAAGGTTTTTGTTCGACCATCTGATAATGTTTGGACAGCATGTTTATATCACCTAGAGTACCTCATGAGTATATATTTTCAATATTTTCAGTCTATCAAGGAATTTTAAATTGAAAACAAAATTTATTGTTTTCATTTGATTGCGTTTGTGGTACTTTCTGTCTGTACCGCGCGAGGAGGTGTGGCCATGTTGTCGGCGGAGGAGATCCTGTGCAGCACGCAGCAGGTGATCGCTGGGCTGGAGGCGCTGCGAGGCGAGAATCGCAGCCTGCTGGAGAGCCTGCAGGGGACGTCCCAGAGTGCCGAAATGGCGGTTGAAAGCGACTGCAGCGTGGAGCGCGAGAAGAGTGGCATCATACGACAGTCGCTGGACAGGATCGAACTGGGACTCAGTGAAGCGCAGGTTGAGTCCGACACAAAAAGCAAATGACACAATCAAGAAAAACGATGACCTAGTTTAATTTAACAGTATGCAGTTTCATGGGGGGGGACACAGACAGAACAGAGAGAAGAACAAGCTGCAACGCTACCTTGCGGTACTTAGTTTGCGTGTTGTGCGATCAGGTCATGATGGCACTGTCGGCTCATTTGGGTTCTCTGGAGGCCGAGAAGCAGAAGCTGCGAGCGCAGGTGAGACTGCCGAGTGCGGATGTGAGGAGGAGGAACAAGAGGAGGTTGATTCCATTTGTTTTGGCGTCCATTTAAAGGTGCGCCGCCTGTGTCAGGAGAACCAGTGGCTGCGCGACGAGCTGGCGGGCACCCAGCAGCGTCTGCAGGAGCGCGAGCAGGATGTGGTCACGCTGGAAGAACACAATAAACATCTGCAGTTCATGGCCTCCATGCGCAAGTACGACCAGGAGGAGGCACCACCGCCGGTGAGACAGCACACCAAGCGGGCACACCGAACCACACTTAACATGCACTCGCAGCAAACAAAAAGTGTGATTACACTTCAGATGGTTGATTGGACTGCTGAGAAAAAAATTGTGCGTTTAGCAGTTTTTCTCATACATTGCGTGAGCACAACAGCAAACTAATGGTCAAAGAAGAAACACAATTTATTGATTTATTTTTTGTATTTTCCAGCCAATATTTTTGTTTCACCTAATGTTCTTGTCTTAGAGTTGTGTATCTTTGCTCATGTCTAGCATTTACTTTGCTCATATTTTTGTTCCATTATTCATTAACTTTCCAACCAAAATGTTTCAGTGTTTCCATCAACTATTTTAAAAATTATTCTGCCTATCTATCTATTTATCTATTTATTTATTTATTTATTTATTTATTTATTTATGTGTTTATTTGAGGTAAGATGTTTATTTCCATCTAACGTTATTTATTTTCGGTCTAGTATTTCTGTTATATTTTATATATATATATGTGTGTGTGTATAAAATAAGAAAAACTGTCACATTTTTTGTTTAGTATTATTATTTTTCCAAATATTTTGTAATTTTTAGCTAATATGTTAGCTAGTACATTTATTTTCAATTTGTCATAATACTTATTTATTTTTGTATTTTTTTGTCTAATATTTCCAGGATGACAAGAACACATCTTCCAACAAGGAGTCTTTGGACTACCTTTTTCCTGGCGAGGCTGAGGAGTCATCACAAAGTAACACTCACACACGCGCAAAATAAACCGAATAATGTAAATGACCTGAATATGTGCGCATAATGTGTGTTGTCAGTGTCGACGTCGCAACATCACCACAGCAGTGCGGCAGCGGCAGCCCAACAAGGAGGCTACGAGATTCCCGCTCGCCTCCGGACGCTCCATAACCTCGTCATCCAGTACGCCTCGCAGGGACGATACGAGGTCGCCGTGCCCCTTTGCAAACAGGTGAGCGCTCCCTGCTGCCGACGTATCGGAAATGGCATCGCCTGAAGTTATTTAAGATCATGTGACAGAGAGACGTCATGTGACCGAAACTTGAAATCCTCCCCAGGCCTTAGAAGACTTGGAGAAGTCGTCGGGCCACACCCACCCTGACGTGGCCACCATGTTGAACATTCTGGCACTGGTGTATAGGTGAGGACAGTAACTATGGCAACACAACATTCTTCAGTAACTTGTCATTCAAACTTTTTGCCCTTCAAATTAAAAATGTGTTAAAAAATAAAGAAGACATTTGTACACTTTTTTGTATATTTAGAGACCAAAACAAATACAAAGAAGCTGCCAACTTGCTAAATGACGCCCTGGCCATCAGGGAGAAAACACTGGGCGTGGACCACCCGGCTGTAAGTTGGACACAAACACACATATCATGTAACAGTGTCTCACACAAAAACACGCATACAAACATATGTGTGTGTGTGTTTGTAGGTGGCGGCCACACTCAACAACCTGGCGGTGCTTTACGGGAAGCGAGGCAAATACACAGAAGCTGAGCCGCTGTGCAAGCGAGCGCTGCAGATCCGCGAGAAGGTCAACTGTTTTCAATTTTGTTGTGAAATATTTTTTTAAACATATTTCTGCATCAATATTAAAATGTTCTAATATTTTGGTTTTCCTCCTCATATTTTTGTATTTTTACCATTTTTTTTGTTTGTTCATAATTTTTTTGGATTCTCCTGACTAATGTCAGCGGTGCAACAAGAGATTTCTGGTGGAAAAAAAATTAAACTGGAACGACCATGTGTTAACGGCCCAAGTTGTACCTTGCATGGTTTGCCAGGTACTGGGCACGGAGCACCCTGACGTGGCCAAGCAGCTGAACAACTTGGCACTGCTGTGTCAGAACCAGGGAAAGTACCAGGAAGTGGAGCGCTACTACGAGCGAGCTCTGCACATCTATCAGAGCAAGCTGGGACCCGATGATGCCAACGTGGCCAAGACCAAAAACAACCTGGTAAGCCCCAAGTCATGCCGTTGTGCAACCGCAGGCTCCTCGTTCTCAACTTCGTCTTCTTCCTGTCAGGCGTCTTGTTACCTCAAGCAGGGCAAGTACCGCCAAGCGGAAGCGCTCTACAAGGAGATTCTCACCCGAGCGCATGAGAAGGAGTTTGGATCTGTGGAAGGTAAGCGGAAACGTTACTATGACGACCAGGATTGCAAAATATCCTCAGGTGACTAAAACAGAAAGGGGAGAGAGACAGTGAGAGAGAGAGAGACAGAGAGAGACAGAGAGAAAGAGAGACACACACACACTAGCATCCATATTTTTAATGCAATTGAATTCATGTCAATCCTTGGCAGACTTTGCAGTCCAGCCTTATACCTCGCAAGTATTTTCCTTGCACTTTTTTTGTTGCATCCATGTTTTCATTCTGATCTGAAGCATTTTTTGTTTTTTCAAATATTTTTTTTTTTTTTTTTTAAAAAGGGGGTTTGGGAACAAAAATGCTTGCAATATCTCCAAATTTTTAAAAGTGAAGACAGTTTGCAATTTCAGCAAGAAACATGAAGTGAATGCACATAATTTCCTTTGGCGGACCACATAAAATGATGTGGCTTGAAACGGATTATTAGGGCATTTACATGGAAAACGCGTCTCTACTTACAAAATGTTCTACTTAAGAGATTTCTTGCAGAACCAATTCATTTCGTAAGTAGAGGTCTCACTACATTCTTTTATCTTAAGTATTATTTAGCCTTGATTTTAATCAAGGCTTGCTGTCATAACATCCAATCTTTTCTTCACCCTCTTCCGTCGTTACAGGCGACGCCCGACCCAGCTGGTCGGGCGGCAGCGACCAATCCGGGCATCAGGATGGCCCGCTGAGGCGAAGTGGCTCTTTCACCAAGCTGCGAGAGTCCATACGGCGAAGCAGCGAGAAGCTGGTGCGCAAGCTCAAGGGTGTCGATGTGGAGGAAGCCACCCCGAGGAATGCTGGGTAAAGTAATGCTTGTCTGTAAGTAAAGGCAGCAACAATAGTCAGGAGTATTGTCCGTCCCAATGATAACCAATAAGTGTCGTTGGCTCCCTTGAAACTTTTGTTAAATAAAAACGGAATCATTTAACATAGCTGTAAAAGTGCACTTCCAATAAGGTATTGGCAAAACCACTTGTCATTTTTCTTCAGCCGTTTTGTCGGCGTCTGCTGAAAGTAACGAATAAATTCATTTGTATCCTGACTTACTTTCCAAAACAAGTCATCAGTAAAGTAACTAAGTCACTTCCCCAAGGTAACTGACAAAACTGACAGTAGAGTAAATACTACACTGGATAAGCAGGTGTGAATATGAACGAAAGAATAGTGCACGCTCAGCGAATGTTGTCATGTGAATTCCTGTTTTCAGGATGAAAAGAGCCAACTCACTCAACGTGCTCAACATCAGCGGCGGAGAAAGTCAGGATGGCGGCCAGGTGAGCTAATGCCGTCCCAAAATGGAAGTTGTTGACGCGAGCCTTGGCAACATTTTGTTTTGCTTTTGTGGCTCAGTCGCACTGCCTGATGGACCATCGAGGACTCAGCTCCAGTACACAGAACCTCAACAGGCGAGGATCATTGGGACCCAGTTAAGCGTTACAAACGCACATTTAAACCCCTTTTTTACAGACAGGATTTTTTCCTGCTTACCCCCCATGTCGCTATTCTGTCGAAATGTCACAAAATGGGCCAAAAATGCACTTTGAAGTGGCATCAGAATCGTAACTGAGATAAAAATGCTTGAAAGGATTCTGATTTCCTGCTTGACACCAATCTTTTTTTTCCATGCGACACAATTAAATTATCTGGACGTTGCCGTCTTGACGTTTAAATCACACAATAAACCCTTTTGCTGGGTTCTGTTAAACTTTGCATGAAAGGGAGGCATCTATTTTCATGAGGGGAAAAAAAACGTCTTTTGGCTGTTTGTTTACATGCCAATATCATTTTTAGGCCTCAAAAGATAATAGAGATGCCGTTGACCTACAAAGTACAAAAAAAAAAAATGGCAGATCACACTAATGTTATTGAGGCCAGTTGTGCTTCTACATATAAGCTAAGCTCAACAGGTGGATAAAAGTAAGCGTGTGGTGTTTCTACATCGCCATTTAGTGGCCTGTCCTGCTTTTGACACCGTCTTCGGCAATCATTTCACTATATGACAAACTTGCAGTTCATGTGATTTCTTGAATTTATGATTAACTTCCACCTCAATATGAACATACATTTCCAGAAAAAGTTTTACATTCCGACGAATAAGTCTAATGCGTTTTTTTGCCTTGAAATAATTTTCATCATTTATCATCTCCGACATGGTTTGTTTACAATACATGTAACGGTTGTGTTTCCCCCAACACGACTGATGGAACTGACTTTTAACTCTTGGAAGCTTATTATTGCACAGTTTAAACTAGCAAATCAAGAACTGGCCCTATAGAAACTATTTAATGTCAGCTGCACTGGAAGTGGAACTCCGAAGATTATTTCATAGTTTGGCATGTGATGCCGCAGGATTTTTTAAATATTTATATATTGACACTCACCTTTCTACTCTCATTGAAAATTTAAGTTACATTCATTTTGGCTTTTTTTACTTGCTGTTTTGCTTTTACAATCTTGAATGTAGATTTTGCTGTGGTGTAAAATATCACGTTGGTTGACAACCAATGTGTTGCATATCTATAGATACTCATTTTAGTCAGTTGGTATTGAAATAACTAGATGGGAAGTTGAAATAAAGGCCAACATGTTTTAGTGTTTCTGGAGTTATTTGGTTTTTGTTTCACACATTGGCTTATATTTTAAAGGTGACGTTACATAATCGTTGTGTCGCTCAGGCATTTGATTCAGTAAGCAAGCTGACTGTACTGTGCAACAAATACATTTCAAATTTCTGATTTTTTTTTTTAAATCAATAGAAATGTCCCAATGGCAGAGTGAACATGTTAAGCTTGTGACGACAGAATTTCACTGAAAACATGTTCAATTATCCAATAATGACAGGGTAGACGCAGTTTCAGGGATATGCAATTTGTTCGGTATGACTGAACATAAGACTCTATACACATTATCAAAACAATGCAAAAGAACAATTGTAATTATCAGTGTGGGGGACAAGAAAAATGGTACCATTGAACTGGTATACGAGGAAATATTTAGCTTCTTGCAATAGGACCTGCTCCATTTTCCATGATGACTGAGAGAATCTGACAAGAAAATTAAAAGGTGTAACTGGAAAAAGACTAAATGATAAGCTATCATAAAACGTCACATGACCAGTTTAATTACATCAAAGTCTGTACAACAGACGATCCAAAGAGTGACTTTCCACTCACGTGTTATCACTGGTTTGCACTAACAACATAGCTATGATCGTGATGATTGTTGGGAGTCGACCGGGAGCACTTTTAGCTCTGATGAGCCATCTGAGCGATCTTCTTCAGCATCTCTTCCGACTGCAGCTGCTCCAGTGTCAGTAGAGACAAGCCCAGCTGGTCCTCCTGTACAGCAGGGTGTGACATACGGTGCACAGAACGGTGAGCGATACCAAATGTCTTGAGTAGCTCTAAAAAATAAAGGTGGCTTGACTGCCTGGCGAGAAGTACTCATGAGAACAGTTAATCATGACCGGAACGTAGAATACGTTTGAACATTTTTGTGTTTAAATATACAATGCTTAATTTGTTTGATGTGTCAGCGTTGCAAAAAGATTTTAACAGAGTGACAAACATCTTAGCACGCTTAGCCACTCAGGTGGAGAACTGAATGAGTGAGAATGAAAACAGTTGCTAATGTGACTTAGTAGAGGTGTGTTAAAAGCATGTGAGACTGGTACAACTGAAAAAAAAAAATGCTTTGTGGTCTCTCTTTATCATGGAATTTCCTCTATGGCAGGTGGCGTCTAAAAACGGGAGTTTATGGTAAGCTATGTTTGAGTTTGACCTGTCTGAAGGGCTGAGCCATCTGTCTGAGGAAATGCTTGGACAGCTGAACGGTCTCATCCACAGTGAGGTTGAGGCTGCCATCGTTAATGTGCTCTTGGATCCAGCGAGGAAGCTTCCCGCGCTTGTCCGCTCGGGCGTAACGCTGCCGTAGGAAGAGGACGGCCATCACAAACAAACCAGAAATAAAATAATTTCAAACTAATCTTTAGTGGGCATGATCTAGCTAGCTCAAAATAAACCCAATCAGTGTCCATGTTTTGAGGATTACAGCAGCAGTACAAAATTGAAACTGATGCCACTTGACGTGAACAAAACAACAAATTACCTTGTCAGCAAAAATCATGAGTCCATAGTCGGTCTTTCCTCGGATGGCTCGGCCGACGCACTGCGCGGCGTGTCGCATGGCGTCGAAGGTGAGAAAGTCGTTCTCACGGATCTGGAACTGGTCACGCAGGTACTCCAGACGGGCCTGGGCAACAGCACACAGTCACATCATCCAAGTCGAAATGAAGCGTGTTCGCAGTACAAGGGGGAAGGAGGAGATCTGTTACCTTGAGAATGCGGCTCTGTGTGTAAACGTACGGAACGCCAAACATGATGACCGCTCGGCCAAAGTGGTGCACTGATCACAAACAAAACAGTTACTGAATGTTTGACATCCAATGTATTCACTTTTTCTCATAAGGTTACAGTTATATTTTCATTAGATTTCTACTTTCCAAAAACAGTTTAAAGAATATAACCTGCCACACCAATAAAAAAACAAAAGAATGGTTTTCTTCGCCCAAAAATATTTTCCTGCCCCCAACAAAATCTATTACAATTTTTTTTTTTTTAAATGAAGCAAAAAATCTTAAACAACCTCTCGTCATAGAAAATGTAAAAAAAAAAAAAAAAAACCTCCCACAAATTTTTTTGTATTTTTTTTAAAAAAATTTTTGTAGTGCATTTTCTTGAAAGAACAACAATTCCTTAAAATCGAACTTGAACAAAAATAAGACCTTAAAAATCAACTTTTTTCTTTTTAGCATTTTCAAGACATATGGTGTGTGTGTGTATTTAAGTGTGTACACACACACACACACACACACACACACGTCTTGAAAATATTAAAATGATCTAAAATGGCGGGCAGACTTTTTTCCCCCTGTACTAGTTCATCAGGAAATTGTTGTAATTTGAGGCAACACAATGACAATTCTTTTTTCCATATTTACCAAAATCGATCCCCTCTGATACTTTCCCCCGCGCCACCGACAACAGGATGGCTCCTCTGCCATTCTCACATGCCTGTCAAGAGAAAGAGAGAATAGGAGGAAGAAGGTGGTGGGCAAAGCCCCTTAAAATCCTGACTTGGACATGGACATCACCTCCTGGTACTTCTCCAGCGCCATGCTGGTCTCTGCGGCATCCTGCGTCTCGATGAAGATCAGCTTGTTCTTCTGAATGTTCTCCAGAATTCCCTGAGAGTATTAAAAAAAACAAAACAAAACTATGTGTTGTTGCTACGTGAGCCTGATGCTAACAGAGCTTGCAAGGCAACAAAACGCTGACCTGCTCGTACCAGGACGCCACAATGTTCTCCATGTAGACGTAGCTGGTGAAAAATGCCACGATGCCATCAGGAACCACAGCGGACATCTCCAGGAGCAGGTTGCCGTAGTTACGGATCACAGCTAGGAAAAAAAAAAAATCCATTTGAATTTTTCTGTATATGAAATTTAGAGGTTAAATTTACTTAAATGTCTCAACGGCACTGCTCAAGACAATTTTCAAATACCATTTAGCAGGGACACATTTAGCCAAGTTGAAGTTCAGTTATTTTGCTGTTGAACTGCACGCACACACACACACACACACACACACACACACACACACACACACACACACACACAGACAGACAGACAGACAGACAGACAGACAGACAGACAGACAGACAGACACACACACACACACAC
>CAAKHF010008228.1:0-14748 GCA_901007745.1 Hippocampus kuda
GTTGTCGGAGAAGAAAGACATTCAGTGAAAGACATTTTTCATTCAACAAGGAAGTCTTGGAGACATTAGGGTGTGTGTGTGTGTGTGTGTGTGTGTGTGTGTGTGTGTGTGTGTGTGTGTGTGTGTGTGTGTGTGTGTGTGTGTGTGTGTGTGTTTGCATAAAAAAATATTTGGGAATATATTTAGCCAGAGGAATTTTATATGCTGAAGTACTGTGAATTGCAATCATCACATTTTATGAGGGATTTTTTTTACATCTTTATTCAATGTAACCAGGATGTAATTTGTACAAAGAATTTTCATCTATTTTGCTTTCCTATATTTTCATGTACAAACTGTTACAAAGCCCAAAATAAATGTACCAAAATATTCTACTTCAATGTAAATAATTTGCGAAGTGTGCTGATGATCCCTCCTTCATAAAGTCGGCCAATCAAGAATTAGCTGTTGAGAAGGTGCCCGAAAAATCCAGTTTTGATATGCTTACAACTGATTGTGATTGCGGCGTTGTTTTGAACAGGATGCGGTGGGGTCGGGGTGGGGGGGTCTACAGAGTTTAAGGTTGTAGGTGTTGAAAACAATGACTGTTAAAATGACGTCTTTGGAGTTTGGACTGTTGAGAGCTCATAATGGGCTGCAGACCATGTGGAGCCGATGGGGTTTTAAAAAGGGGGCGCTGGCCACAGGGGAAGTTTGGCGGGGGGTTCACCCCCTAACTTGCAGGCTCGTATCCTCAATAACGTGACTTTTTGAAAATCCTGAATCCTGCGGACCCATTTCGGTAGTAACGTTTGTGCTTTCAGTACTTTTAGAGAATGAATCTCTTTCTCCGATGATACTGGATTGATACACACATACATATACACACACACACACACACACACATATACATATGTTTTTTTTTGTTAGACTACTGTTTTCTGTATTGATACAATCGTCAGCTTTATCACTTTCTCTAATAATACAGTATAGATCCACTGTCATAATAACGATATCACAACGTATCACTATACCTTGTGTCTAATGATGTTGACTCGACAGACCATCATCAAATACAGATCTTGCTACATCAGTTCCTCTCATTAAACTATATCACATTTATAATATATTTTCTCTGATGATTGTGTCAATACTCCGTCAGCTACAATAACTTTGAATCGTTTTTAAAATGAGAATTATTTTATTCTAAGAATAAACTGATTGAAGTATTTTACATACACATCATAAAACCTCAGTATGACCCATCCCGTCTGTCTGTTTTAGAAATCAAACTGTACCCTGGCTTCTCCACGAACAAAAAAAATAAGGACAATTTCTGGAAGATGCATCCCTGAACAGCCCCTGTTCCTAATCATCTGTCCATTTCACGTTGCTAATGGGAGTGAAGAGAAGTCATGTTGGTGTTATTGTAAGGAAATATTAGATATTTAAATGCTAATTATGACTGGGGGGGGGGGCGCTTGCATGTCAACAAATCCCAGAAAATGGCCGATTGTTGTACATTCATCTTTTCCACTAAAGCGCGGTCCAAAAACAAAAAAACATGGCCAGGCAGCCAGCGAGAGTCACGGGAGCGGGCCAAGACTTCATTAAGGTTTGTTTTTCCACGCCAGCCGCCGAATGCACCAAACCAAATACAAGAGGCCAAGCTTGCTTCTCCTAAACGCATGCAGATGTCTGCTCACCATCCCAGAGGGAGGGAAAAAAAACAAAAGAAACACTCTCTGATTGGTCGCCTGGAAGCAGCAGCTGATCAGGCAACGTCGTCATCCACAAAAACACATGTGAGATTTACAGCCCGAGGACGCAGTGAAAGGTGAGCACTCCAGAAAAACGCAACTGGAATGGCAGCTCATACTTATGCCAAGCTACTCGGTGTACTGTAGAAAAAAAAAAAAAAAAACAGGAATAGCCACTCACACTAATGCTTAGCTACATTAATTAAACCAAAAAAAAAAGACACCGAGAATAGCAGCGCACGTTTATGCTAAGCTACACTGTGTAGCCTTCTAAAAACTACAAAAAATCTAGACACTGAGCGGTGTCAACTGATGAATGTTGACAAAAAAAAATCTGGGTGTGGCCTCTGCCATTAACGACAACTTCAAAACTTTTAGCGATGCTTCGAGATCACGCGTGAATGTTTGGGAAAGTGTTTGTGAAAGACAGATGGCGACTGTTAGCGGTTGTGGGACAGTATTGCCAAGATTAGCTACTATTCGCAAACTCCTTTGCCATTGTTTGGGACCTTTTGTCAAGTTTTGGAGTAGCAGGCACGCACACGCTTCATATTATTTTGCACGTCTCTTTTTTTGTTTCACTATAAAAGAACATTGTCGGTTTTACAAGGTGCTTGTCATGAACTGTATATAGATATAAACATATGCTAGCGGTTGAGTCTGCTTTCTGCTCTGGATGTTATCTCCACGAAGGAAAGTTTCTGGAAAAACTCTGTTTTGCTCATCACGCCGACAAGGACGCCGTTTGCTCACATCTGGCAACGGAATGAACTCCGATAAACGAGCCCGATGAGTACGAATGGTCCTGCTGGTTTCCCGTTGTCAGGACAACAACAACGCCGGGATGATTTTTCCACACGCCACTCGTGCGCCTGCAAGGGAAAAGCATCAAGGCCCAAATTTCATTGATTTATTTTTCTGAAAAGTCAAGATGTCCAGCGCCTCACCTCATCCTCACCCCTTCTCTCTGAGGGGCACCGCTGAGCCTCCCTACACCGTCGACCACGGCCCACTTTCACGCTCGTCTATCCATTTCAATAACAGACACACTCGCCCTTCTTTTCAGAAAACCTGAACTGCCCTCCATTTGTTTTTGTTTCTTCCACAACGTTCACTTATGTTTGGAGCAAGTACAAGTTCGTCGTCCGAAAGACCCCTAGAAATGGCCAAAATGACCCCAGAATTGTAAATTTTGTAGAACCTTTACAATTTAGCATCATCTGTCTGTAAACGAGAGACTAACTTGGGAGCAATACAGTTCTTCTTTAAAAGAACCTGCAAATGGCCAAAAACTTCACATAGGAAGGCCGGAGCCTGGATTCGAACCTTGGACCTCTGTACTGTGTGGCTAAAGTAAAGCCTCTCTTTTCACAAGAGCACTTACAAATAGTAATCCAATGCCTTTGTTACATCTCAGATGGATTACTGTTTGCTGTTTGTATGTTTGTCAATAATGAGCGAAAAATGTACAGCCTACTTTTTTTTTTAATCACTGCACTAGAGCAATGCCGTATCCAAAGCTCACTTATGGTGAGTTAAGGAAACATGACCATTTTGGAATATTAATTAAAGTTAGCAATACAATCAACTGCTAAAATAATAAGCGATGGACAGAACACCCAGCAGAACGTGTGGTGACTCTGCGAGCCGCCGCGACCACGATACTTTCCAGACCAGCTGACAGAAGACAGACGTGTTTGACTCCATTTTGTTTGGGTCTGCTGGCTAATGTATGATCCAGCTGTGCATCCCCCCCGAACCTCCGCACCACCACCACCTCCCCAGCCACAACTCCACCCCAACTCCCACCCCGCTTCCCTCTTCAGATGGAACCCTCGTAGAAGTGTCACGTTAAGTAACCGCATGTGGCTCTCATCGCCCAACTCCATTTTACATATGTGCCTTCTTATGAGTACAAGCATTCTGATGCTAACATTTAGTTCCAGGAACCACCTCGCTAAAATATTCCTACACACTAAAACTGTGGATTGCCTTTGTTAAGTGTGATTTGATGTATTTGTTTATTTGTCAGGGACTGTGGGTCATTCCAGAATTTTGTCAATTATTTAAAATATACTGTTTTTAAAAAAAATCAAGGGAACGCTTAGACAGCACAATGTAACTCCTGGCGATCCCTTTATTCTTTTGAGCACTTTATGTTATAATACCAATTAGCTTTGTAAGAAATCTCTCTTGTCCCTTCCACTCAATGACCAACAGATAGGTAGGTTTTAAATTCGATTTTCTGGGTATGATTTGGTATGGTCAGTATTTTAGAGCTAAATTTGTTCTGACCAGTTAGCATAACAGACAACATGGCTACCATGTACTCTTTGGCAGAAACTCTAACATTAGCAATGATTTGAAACCCTGATATAGTAAACAATGTTTTTTTTTTCAGGTGCCTGAACACCTGTAAACGTTTTGAGCCAAACACAGAAAAACAATCCAATACAATACAAACAAAATTAATTTGATTTGGATAAATTCAATCATATGATGTTTTTATCGACTTTTATTTAGTGAAAACATAAAATAACAAAATTGTCTGTTTTTCAAAAATGTTGGGGTCGAAATTGTCCTACATTTCTGGAATGGACCTCATATTTTATCATAACAGTGACACAAAAGGGGAAAGCATCTTGTTAAAATCTACACAACCACAATGGCGCCCTCTTGTGGATTTACTGACTTTATGAGTTTGGTTGTCACACGCACAATGGCAAAATTAGGCTACACAAAGAGCAAATATGACAGTCTGACTATTTGATGCTTTTATAATCCTACAAAAGTAACTCCCTATCCTTCGTCCACCCTTATTAACATGTCGTGTTGTTTTTTGTTTTCCTTGAAAGATGTCTTTTACTATGAAAATGAGAATAAATGTCCCCAGTATGCCATTGATCACTTCACTTTATGAAGAAAACTACAGTATTCGTACATAAGCTTCAAAAACAATCTTTCCCCTCGTTTTAGTGTTCACTTTATAAATCTCTAGCCTTGCTTAGAAATAAAAATAATTTGACATTTATGCTTTTGTAAAATGATCTCAACAACGTTTGATCATCATTCATCGTTTTATTTATTGTCTGTTAAAACACTTTTTGACAAGTTGTTTAATTTTTTTAACGACACGCCCAGTTTGACGTCAGAGACAAGCGACACTTACGCAGTACCGTGTAGGTTGTGTGAACGCGATGAAAATAAGCAAGCCATGAAGATTTTGGGAACTTTATTTGATAATCTTTCATTAAGTATGTTCTACTCATGTTTGATCAACTATTTTTTTTAAATAAAGCCACAAGAAAGGACTAGCTTTGGCCACGTTAGCCACTGCAAAAAGTTGATAATACATCACATAGCATAATTAATCGTCATACAAACACAAGAGTAAATCTTTCGCAGAAACAAGCTGGCCATAACTGTGAGTAGCACTCATTTGATGACACTACAAACGTCGATAGAGCTTTAAATGCAATCTATGTGAACAAATCGTACAATGACTGTTGACTTGTAGTACAGCCATGTTGGTTGAGGTCAAGTGTACGGTTCTTGGGGACGCCATCTTTGTTGAGGTCAGGAATTGCGCGGTTCATAAATTAAGACAATTTTAAAAATGATTTATCAGGTCAATAGATAGAGAGAGAGAAACTTATCACGTGGCATCTCATCGTTGGTTTAATTCACAAGGCCGTGACCAAATATATTCCCGTTGTTTGGTTGACAGAGAAAAGTAGCTTTATCGATTTATTCGTTTGTTTTAGAAAACAAAAAAAAATGAAGTAACGAGTTTTATCCGGAATTCATCGCTCCGCCTGGATTAGTTTGCTCACTCTGGTTTGCAGTAACTCGACGGCGTGTAGCTGTGACAGGTCCGCTTTAGTCAGCGCTATTATCCGGTCAACCTGCGCCGGAGCTCCAGCTTTTTACGGTGATAACATTTCCCCGGAGGTCTAGCTTCTAAATTGTACTCCTATACTGTTTGCAACAGCTCCATTTCAACATTTTGTCCCGTCGTTATGTATAAGGTTGTGTGTGACAGAATGCATTTGGATTTTTTTTTTTTAATTCATCTTAATGCCATAAAATCAGGGTGCAAAAGAGTAAAGTAGCAGACGTGGTGTAGAATTTGGACCAATCAGTTGTACCGCGAGAAGCGGCGGGCTATAAATTCTCCACTGTTCCGCAGGTTCAGCGGCCAACCGAGAGGGTGAATGCAAAGATTCCCGTGACGTGTAAAGTTAACGCTAGCTCGGTAAGATTGACTCAGTCCTTGACAAAGTTTCCTTTGCATTTGTTTACATGGGTGAAAGTGTCTCTAAAAAAGAAAGATAAAAATCACTCAACGAAACCGTCCGCCTGTAATGGTCAGCTCTCGCTTTGCATCACCGGCGCTAACAGGTGTTGGGTAAATCTACGAAAATATTACAATAACGTTTATTAAACACATTAAACGACGAGGGAGATATGAACGTAACTCCATCTTGCCGTTTTGTCGTGTTATTTTTTTTTTCGTTGCCGAAATGTGGAAAGTGGCACAAACTTTAAGCTAATCTTGCTAATTCTATAACGGTGCAGTTTTGAGACCGAAGTGGTCACTTTTTAAGTGCAACACTTCGATAAACATTGCGCTTAGGTAACTCCACTTTACAAGAGTTGAGCTAAATAACGACAAAGTTGACGAAGAGTGGTAGTGGGAGTAAAGCTAAATGATAAAGTTGTCGTGGTGGTATCACCTTTAGGATTTTGGCGTACTAGCTAGCAGCAAAGGAATCGGTCAAATTTCACGACTATGACTTTAGTTGCGCTGTTTGAACAAATTTCAAGTTAATAAAATTTCGCCGAATTTCCCATCACCAGTGTCTTCTAAATCATGCAAAGTCCTCCAGCTATTGTTACGAAAAGGTCCAAGACATTCAACACATTTGCCAATTCATATCATCACATTTTTATAAATGTTGTATCATTCTCTTTTGCATCATAAAAATGTACAATTTCTTGAAGAAAAAAAAAACCGGACTTCTCATATTGGTTTTTATAAAGCATTTAAATTAATGAAGTTTCAGACTCTTCAAATGCCTTTAGGTTACAATCCAGTACTCTGAATCACTGAAAATACTGCGGCGATAATCACTCATACAAAATCAGTCATACCAGCAAATATCTTTCAACATTCAATAACTTTTACAACAAAGAAGTCTGTCAATGACAGGGCCAACTTTCAGCCCACTAGTCCTTGTTGGTACCTTTCACACAAAACAAGTGGGAACAAAAAGCTTAGGAAGTAATTTATCTGATGTACCTACTTGCTTCTGTCTTCCAACAATCGCATGATAAAGACCGTACTTCTCATTCCAGGTGAGCCCCTCGTTGCATTGGAGGCGCATGTGAGACCACTCCTCTTAATGGCCGTTGGCTGACACCATGTCCCATGTGGAAGTCTGTTCCGGCGCGAAGGGGAACCCGCCCCTGCCCGAGGTGGCCAACCCGAAGCGACCAGGACGCACCACCAACCAGCTGCAGTACCTGGAAAAGACGGTGGTCAAAACTCTGTGGCGCCACCAGTTCTCGTGGCCCTTCCGCCAGCCCGTCGATGCCGTAGCGCTGCGTCTCCCCGTGCGTTAGGCCTCATCCCGAATTTTCCACTAATCTCCTCTCCATCGAATTGTGCTGTCACGCTCTCCCCTCTCACGGTTTCATTTCCAGGATTATTACACAATTATCAAGAATCCGATGGATATGGGCACCATTAAGAGGCGACTCCAGAACAAGTATTACTGGAAAGCAATGGAATGCGTACAAGACTTTAACACCATGTTCACTAACTGCTATGTGTACAACAAGGTGAGATAATGTGACGAGTACACGGCTGCTAGTAAACCAGAAGAGTGGGGAAAAAATGAGTAATTATGATTGTCCATATCAGTTGTTTACACCGTAAGTTTACCACAAAGTGATTCCCAAAACAGTTTACAGCAATCCCTCGTTTATTGTGCGTGTGTGTACATTGAATATAAATGTAAAATTTTAAAATGATATGCATAATTAGCTAATTGGAGTCCACCTGTGGTAAATTCAGTTGATTGGACATGATTTGGAAAGGTGCACACCTGTCGAAATAAGGTCACACAGTTGCATGCCGGAGCACAAACAATGAAGTTAAAGGATTTCATTTTCCAAGTAGTCATTTTCCAAATCTCAACTTGACTTCACCTCGTCATTGCTGGGGTGTTGTTTGCAGAGGATAACAATGAATTTAAAATGAGGTTGTAAGAATTCAAGTGCTGTGAATACTTCACCCGATGAATTTATTTATCAATCTTATTTATTTTGGGGAGTTGTGGTTTTGATCGTGTACGTTTTCCTGTCCTCAGCCCGGAGATGACATCGTTTTCATGGCCCAGACGCTGGAGAAGCTTTTTCTGCTTGAAGTCGCTAAAATGCCCACAGACGAATGTGAAGTCCTGCAAGTCGCTGCAAAGGAAGAAGCCAAAGGAAAGAAAAGCAATGGGGGTAAATCACGACAAATACAAATTTACTTTAATTTACATCTTTCACATCGAGGTCACAGACTCAATACTGGAGGACCGACATTTGACTTTCACAGGGCACCCAGCTGCAGGTGTGTGCGCGCGCGCTTTCACGCAGCAACACGGCATCAGACAGTAAGATAATTTGATGCGAGGCAACATCTACGATGTATGAAATGATTTTAGGTCTCTGGGCTATTTGATTTCGCGGCCCCTTTTTCTGGCTTTCCACGAGAGTAAATCCCCGTTCATCGCAGAGGATCAGTGGCAGACCCACACTAAGTGGAAAATCCGTGATATAGAACATAGCAAATAGTGAAAAATTTCCCAATATGTGTTGAGTACTTGACAATACATTTTGGTGCATGTTGTGTGTGGTGGATACCTCTAGATGGCAGTAGTGCCTCACATATGGGCTGGAGACTCTCCAATCTCTCTGAACTATTTCTAGACCCTATTTTCTTTCCCATAGCTGCCATTCAAACCTTTATCACGCTCTGGGGAAAATTAATGGAATAAAACTGACCATGCGAGTTTATTCGTGCCACTTGTCATCCAGCAGGTTCATTGAAGCCGAGACCCGTGATGGCCGAAGCAGTCATTCAGCAGACGGCGTCCGTCGCTCCGCCAGATGTTCCTCGCCTGGTGTCACCTGTCAGGATTGCACCTCAGATGGATGAAAGTGTCAGTGGGGAAGTGGCGAATTCAAATGTGTCCGCAGCAGTAGGGCTGCCACAAACAAATGTATTTAGAATCGAGTATGCTGTTGATAAATCCATCAGTTACTCGAATATTTGTGGGGTTTTTTTGCATTTAAGTAGTCCCCAAAAAAACTGTCACATTCTATGTGTAAAGGTAGAAAAGAAATAGTTCCATGCTAATTCCCTTAATAAAAATCCAGCATTTTAGGCTGTAAAAATCTGAAATCTCAGGAAATCCCGGTGGGGTTGTAAATTGGGCGTCTTCTCACTACATTGTATTGTAATTCTAATCATTTTGCTCTTGATGTCCCCCCCCTCCTCCTTTGAAATAATCAGATCAAAAAAGCACTAAAGAGAAAAATGGAACCTGTCCCCTCAGCGGTCACGAGCAGCGTCAGCGAGGCGCCGGCGTCATGCGCGCCGTCTGCGAGGACCGGCAGCGGACGCCCCATCAAGGTGCCAAAGAAAGACCTCACTCACTTGGAGGACATGCACGCCAAACTGCCCGAGCCCCTGCGGCACTGCGACGCCATCTTGAAGGAGATGTTCTCCAAGAGGCACTACGCCTACGCGTGGCCCTTCTACACGCCCGTGGACACCGTGGCCCTGGCGTTGCACGACTACCACGACATCATCAAGCAACCCATGGACCTGGGCACCATCAAGGCAAGTTAGGGTTTTTGGGAGTGGGTTGTGGGGGGGGGGGGGGTTAGTTACAGTTCCGGTGGGGATCCAAACAGGATAAGGGTTTCGAAAAATGTTAGGGTTTCAAACTTGTTAGGTTGAAGATGTGCTTAGGATTTGAGATTTTGATTTAAATGAGGATTTCATGCTTTGGTTCGGGTTTCAGGCAAGAGTATAGGGTTTCAAACAAATATTAGGGTTGTAAGACAGTTTCGAGTGAGGGTGGTTTGTCACACAAGAGTTGGGTTCCAAACAATAGTTAAAAATACAAACAAAAAAAAAAAGTCGGGGAAAAAAAACATGGGAAGCCTTACTTTTGTTTTTTATATATATACAGAAGAAAATGGAGCAGCGAGAATACTCGTTTGCTAAGGAGTTTGCCGCTGACGTCAGGCTGATGTTCTCCAATTGCTACAAGTACAACCCTCCTGCACACGAGGTCGTCTACATGGCCCGGAAGCTGCAGGTGTGCGTGATTCTTTCTTTTCTTACCACAAAAACCTTCACGCTTCTGCTGAGGGGGGAGAAGGATGTCAGGAAAAGCCTACAAGAACACCAGATATTTTTGGGAGGGCGGGGCCACAAACATGCCATCTCCACCGTGCTGCAAATGTGCACAAATACCACGGGAATCAAATTTTTGGGACCCAATGAGTCCCTCAACCAAATGACCATTTCTCAACCTTTGCACTTGTACTTTTTTTTAAAATGTGAAGAAACTTGGTGCACGGGCATTATTTGAACGTATCCACTTGTCACCAACCAGGAGGTTTTCGAGGCGCGCTACGCTAAGGTTCCGCAGGAGCCGGCAGAAAAATGCGTGCCGGCGCCTCATCAGTTGGATAAGCTTAAAGGCGACGGCGTGGGAAGCCTCCCCGCCGCTTCCTCTGCCTCCGGGAATGAGAGTGAGAGCTCCTCCGGCACGGAGAGTTCGTCGCAGGAAGTCGCCACGCAACTGGCTAACTTGGAGGAGAAGGTCTGTCAAATGTCCTCTGTGACCTCTGTGTCGTGACATTGCTCATTTCTCATTCTGCCGTGTGTAGTTGAAAGCGGTGAGTGCCCAGCTGAGGAGACTCACTCGGGACCCTTTGATGAAACCCAAAAAAAAGGACAAGCTGAAGAAGGAGAGGAGGTCCAAAGAAAAGGACATCACTCGACTCAAGCACAAATCGTCCAAATATCAATATATCATGGAGAAAAACATCAAGACTTCCACTTCGTATGTACCCTTTTTCAATGAATTATTTATTTTTTGGTAGCGGATCCTGATTTGAGCATTCTGTGTAGTCACGGCAACCGGAGCGTGGCTTTCCGGGACGAGCCGACGCCGCTGACTTACCAGGAGAAGAAGCAGCTCAGGCTCCATTTGGAGGCTCTGCCCGCAGACAAGCTGGCAAACGTTATCGAGGCTTGCGGTGCCCCGTCGCAGCGCTTGGCCGCCAAGGAGCTGACGGTGGACTTGGAGAAGATGAAGACGTCGACGCAGAGGCGCCTGCAGAGGTTCGCGCTGGCTTGCCGGTGGATGAAATGTGGCAAGAAGACCTACGGTGTCGGGGGCGAAATGGAGACTCGTGTGGAAGCCGCACATTGTGGCAAGTTGAAGGATGCCGGGAGATGCAAGGTGCTCGATAAACGGCTGCCGCATGTGAAGAAGAAAAAGAAAAAGGCAGCAGGTGAGAGAGGTTTCCGCCTTCCCGTGTTACACGCGACGCCGTAGTTGGGATTAATTCAAAAACCAGTTTAATAATCAACTGTTTTTATCAACAATTGTTTGCAGCCATTGAATCACAAAAAGAAATGTCCAAAATTCTTGATGGCTGTTGTGCTAAATTCATTTTTCTGACAATTTTTATACATGACGACAGTTTGACAATTTTGCAAATGTGGTGAATATTTTTTTGTAAAATGAGTTTATGAATCATCAATTATTTAAAGACGTTTATGCCCATTGCGCAATAGTGTGATACCTTCCAACTTTTGTTTATTGGCTGTGCCAACTCACATGGAGTAGCCATTTGTGTTTTGTTTTCGCCCGGCATCCGTTTTTCTTCCGAGACAGTCATTACGGATAACCCCTCAATTGTTTCATTTCCAGGCAAACAAGCTGCGTCTCCTGATTTCATCTGCCCATCAGCGCTTAGCAGCAGCGGTAGCAGCAGCTTCTCATCGCCTTCCTGCAGCAGCAGCTCGCCATCTCCCGACAGCGGTCACTCGTCTTCTGGTGAGCCTCTTTGCTGTTGTCACTGCGAGACCCTCGTTTGACCCACTTTTGTCGACATTAAAATCAATGACGAAAATGTATTGTTTGGAGGGGGAAAAAACCTGCTTTTGAAAACCGACATTTTTTTTAGACCTCGCGACACATGCTCATATGTAGAAAGTGTCTTTCTGACAATCTTGTCAGAAATTAAGGGTGAACTGCGTCTACAAAATTGAATGTAGCATCAGAAATGTATGTATCGTTATCACTAATATTTCAGAAACATGCAAATCGTCAGAGTTGCTTTTTCCAAACAAAACTCTTGACTGGGGATGACATTTAAACATTTCATGTGAATGTAAAGTACTCCATCTGAATAGATTTTTTTTAGATTTAATGTTAAGAATTCAACTAATTGTGTAATGAAAATACAATCTTTAAATGGTATTTGTCTTTTATTTAACATCCAAATAATTTGGTTGCAATGAACAAAATGGCAATGTGTGCATTTGTAAAATTGTCTGTGTTACTATTTTTGTATTTGCAATAATTCTGTGAAAGGATTGAATGTGAAATGTATTTTTTGCGGGGAAGGCAAAATCAACGCAACCGATATTACAGGACTCTGGCTTCATGACCAAAGTGATGTGGTCCTCCTACCATACTTTGACCGCCCTTGCGATAAAGATTGCAAATAAATACACACGTTATAGGTTTTCTGTTTTCATTTTAAACGGCATATTGCTTGTGTCTTAGTGGAAAAGCTCCAGAAGAGCACTCAAGGCCCATGTAAAAAGCTGACTGCAAAGGTAAACGTCTCCCTGCGGCTGTTGACGCTTTGAGCTGCCGAGGATGCCAACCGGGTGCTTGTCACGCTTCAGGCTGCCACTGGCAACCTGACCCACAGGGGGCGCTCTGCTAACACACAGCCTCCTCCTCCGGCTGCTGCTTCCAAGCAAACAAAAACCAAATGCCTTTGGGCGAGCGACGGTGGGAAGACGCTGCCCCCGCCAGGTGATCTGCCCATTCCCGTTCTATCTATATATATTTTTTTAAAAATGTATTTATGCGTGCATCTGTACAATGCATTTACTATTAGTGTTTTTAAACCTTAACAGACTTGTCCCCCATGGCGTCTCCTGAAACTATACTGGTCTGGGCCACATCTGGATTTGAGCTAACACTGGTAAATATGCTGAGGAACAAATTATTTATCCGACCAGGAATGTTTTTTTGTTTTTTGGGAGGGGTTTTTTTTGCGATTTTTCTGAACTATACATGTCGTGAATCTGAAAGCAAGTAGCTCCTTTTAAGAATTTCAAATCATATATGAATGAATACAACTAATCATTTTCATGGCGTTCTTCTCATTTGGACACATTGCCAGTAACTTTGCCTTTTTTTTAAAAAAATTTATTTGGGTTGTTTTTTTTAAAGGCCTCCATCCTGTCACCGCTGGGGAAGAGCCCGTCGCCTGCCAGAGACGTCATTCCAACTGGTAAGTGACCGTACGAGACTATGTCTTACATTAGAGTATTCTGGAATTTTGTGTCACTTGTCTATGGCAAATATAAAGGGCATACAGAAGAATCAAAATGCAGGGGTTTTTTTTTCACTCAAGTAACCAGTACCACTATTTAAAAATCAGAACTAGGGTTACTGTTGAAACAAAGCTGAACTTGTTCCTTTCCAGCTTCCAGATGCCCTGAAGATGTTCCTGACAGTCAAGTGGCAGACGTGTCATCGTCCTCCAATTCTCCCATCAAATCAAGCCTGCAGGAAAAAAATCCTAAACGCGTATGTTTCCTGTGGAGCCCCAGGCATGTCATGGGTGAAATTTTTAATTGTAGTTAAAATCACTTTTTTTTTTTTTTTTTAAATCTTAGGACATAGTTCTGAAAAACGCAGAGTCATGGGCCCGACTGGTGAAGCAGTCGGCCACCATCCCGACCGCCATCAAGTCGTCCAAAGAGAGCTTCCAGCAGTTCCGGAAGGCTGCCATGGAGAAGGCACTGAAGCAGCAGAAGTTGGAAGTTCCAGAAAAGAGGTACTCCCGCTATCAAATGGCAAAAATCTGTTCGCAATAGATGCACCCATTCAACTTTTTTCCCCCTTAAGAGTTAACAATGTACCCCAAATCATGATCACAAAACTCTTGAATATCTTGGGTAGCTGCGTCCTTTCGGAAGAGACGACGCCACAAGTCCCCAGCGGCGGCGAGCAGCAGACATCGCCCGTGGAGACCAGGCTAGCGAGCGCCCAGTCCCCGATGAGTCGAGCGCGGGAGCTGGCGAGAAAGAAGGAACAGGAGCGTCGTAGGCGGGAGGCGGTGAGTAAGGCAACGCAATTCAGCGAAATCTGAACGGCATTTCGGTTTTGGCTTCTCACAAAATCTTAAAAATGATTGTGCCCAAGGGCCTGCAATAAAAAGAATCACACGCCTTGTGTATTGAAATACAAGACATGGTTTATTTTATAAACATCGCCAGTGCTAATGCTAAAGTCAATGTAAAATACCATTGGCATGCTAACGGGAAATTAGCATCAACTTCCAGAAGTGATATTCCTTCAAATAATGAATATTTACACAGAAACGGGATAGGAACACGTCGAGACAGGTAACAACAATCTAAGGTACATATTTCAAATATGCAAAAAAAAAAAAAACAACAATTCATATATTTAAAGACCTCAACTGCAACATTCTTTTTCTACTATTCTTAACTCATGCATGCACAATACCACACTGCCCCTAGGAGGCCAAAGCGCACACAGCAGGAACAGTCATTTATATAAAAAATAAATTATTTGCTATTAATTTACTATATTCTTACTTGTGTGTGTGTGTGTGTGTGTGTGTGTGTGTGTGTGTTATTGTTTATCTTACCATCCAC
>CAAKHF010008233.1:0-17280 GCA_901007745.1 Hippocampus kuda
TTTAATTTGAAATCTGATTTGACGGGCGTAATCTGTGATTTTATTTTGATTGCCTTTATGTCCATCCCTACATCCCTATATTCAAGATTTGCTGTGTGTGTGTGTGTGTGTGTGTGTGTGTGTGTGTGTGTGTGTGTGTGTGTGTGTGTGTGTGTGTGTGTGTGTGTGTGTGTGTGTAATATTAGAATTGTGTTATTCAAGGTATCATCATGGCCGCTTAAAAAAAAAAAATCAAATTCATTACATTGTATTGAAATTTGAGCACACTTTGTTATTGAAAACTGATAGTAACGTTTATAGTACAGAAAGACAGATAACTAATTTGAACACAGTGGAAATTCACGGTTCCATTAGTTTCCACAATGGAAAAAAAAATCCCAACGACTCCAGGCAAAGCAGCGGTGCCTCACTACTAATCATGATTATAGGTTATGAAAAATATTAAACCTATACGAGTCTTTTTCTTTTTTTTCTTTTTTTTAAATACAAAAATAAAAAAAGAATAAAAGTCGTAATTCTAGTGCAGTCTGAAAGTCTGGAATATGGCGCATGGTGAAAATGATGTCTGGTGGGATACATGATGTTCGTCTACGATTGCACATTTCGATTTTTATGTTGCCTCGCAAAATAAGTCAACTCAAGGCTCTTTTCATGAGGACAGAGAGAACTCCTTTAGAGCAAGCTATGTGTGTGGCGGCCATCTGCTTTGACCGATGGGGTTGACAGTTTACCGTCATTGGAGAACAATGCGCACAACTGTCCAAGAGTAATAATTAGGGGAGCGAATCGCCAACAATGATGAGCGTGATAATTGATTTAGTAGGAGAAAAATAGCTGCTATTCAAACTAGAGAGCGTGTTAAAAACAGGCATCCAATTTCTATACTGCGTATCCACACGAGGTCCTAAAATGTTTCCTCGGTCATTTGCAGTATTGACAGGACACGAGAGGAGAAGAGACATTCACGGTATATCAAAACGTGCATAACGTCACAACCTTCACATACGTGACCTGGCGCGCTCTTCATGACGTAGAAGTTTGAACCACACGGCAAAAGCATCCCATTTAACATGAGTGCTGATTGCATCGTCGTCATCGCTCGAAAAGAGGAGCAAAGAAGTCGTCCGCACAGCAGCGCTGCACAGCTGGACTGTGACGAGTGAAGGAGCCCAGATGGAAACAGTGAACCATTACCTTTGACCGTTTCGACTACGTTACTCTCACGGGTGGCTGCTTAATTGACTGATTTGTCCTTTAAACGTGTGGAGCATTGTAGTCCTCCTGTAAAGATGCAACTACAATCACAGACTCAAATGAGTTAGTCAACCGAATATTAAACGGCTCTGTACTTTCAAATCCTACGGCAAATAGATTTGGACTCGTTTCTACATTTTATCCAAATCTCACATTTCCCTTGTGACTAATAAATCACTTGTAATTATGAAACATCTTCAAAATAAAAAATAAACCAGAATCCATCTATTTGAGTGCAGTTGCCGCCGATAGTCAAGACAAAACAATAGTTGAAAAGTTGATTCATGGTTTTAATTCAGTTTTGTGGAAATAATGGGAGAGGCCATTTACTAAAGTTGACGACTATATGTATACAATGCATATTTATTATTTGCCATTAATACATCGCTGTATGCTCCTTCCTTTTTCCCCCCATACAGTGTTGCTTCAAAGGCTAAATTTTTCGAGAATGCCTCAAGACACGGTAGCAGGTATGTAAAAATCCCCGCTATGTTCCCTTCCTGGTATGTTTCGATACTCCAAGTAGATGAAACCATCGACGAGTGACAAAAATACATTCATTGCAGTTGCACACCGCACAACACAACCAGTTGTGCAGTGTGCAGGGTTCTGCAACTAGTTTTTCAGTAGTCGCCGACTTCTACTAGTTCACCGCGATTCCAGTCCAATTGCAAGAGAAATTTCATCTATGCTGCACGTCATACGTAAGCATATTTGACAATAAAGATGACCTTGACCTTGAATAGCGTTGCAACTGTGCAGACATTACTGCCAATCAATAGGCCAGGCCAGGTAATATCAGATGACTTTTCACAAAAACAATTGCGTTTGTAGGTACAAAGGAACAAACATCCAGATCCCCAACGCCAGGTTAAATCTGCAATGGGTATTTTAATTTCAAGCGTAAAATGAAGAGTGATACTGTTCATCTTATAATGTCAGCAAACATTCTGACTTTCTGCTCGTCTAATTTCAACGGGAACAATGGATTCTTTGTGTACTTGGGAGTGCAGGCCACAGGTGGCAGTGGTCTGCAGTGTCTTAAAGTCTCTCCTCTTATATAGTTTACCGGCTTCCCAGTCATCAGCAGCGGCAACGCAGGAGAAAAAAGAGGTAAGACTTGTAGCGGAATCTTTTTTTGCCAAACGTAGTCCGTACCACCGGCGCTATTGCTTTTGAAATAGTCTTGTGAAATATGTCTTAAAAAGTCTTGTGTTCCTCTCCTGTCAGACTTGAAGATGAGCGGAGCATTTTGGAAGCTGGAGGTGATGATGCCATCAATGGGCCGACCTGTCGTTGGCTATTGGGAAGAGTGGGACGGCAACTGCTTGAGTAATTCCTGTGCCTTGTTTGAATCGTTTTAAGGCAACATGGCCGCAAAGTGACATTTGAATGTGCGTTCAAGGCCATCATCCTGTTTCTGAACATCGTTCCAATGTTTCGGCGTTCACGTCTCTCTCGCCTGTGAGTTGTTCTACAGTGTTACATTGTTGGAATTTACAGTACCGGTACTCCTAATTGGCTCTTAAAACATTTGGGCACTTTTTGTAGTCTATCCATCCGTAACCTTTTTCTCATCCGTCTGTGATAAATCCAAAATTTATTTCGTTTGCATTTGTTCGTTTTAGAAAATTGTAATATGAACTAAATTTCAAGCCGAATATCCGACAAGACTGACCAAAGTGTAAAAGGAAACGGGAAATCTAATTTTCCATTTCAATTCCAGTGACCCATTCACTTCCACGGATTGCACATTGTACATCGGCCATTATTAGTGTTAATACATTTTCGACGTGAAAGGTATTTTCTGCCTCCGTAGGTCAGCTTTTGCTTAAAAAAAAGATTTTGTTTGCACTTCCAAAAACCTTTGGAGCAGATGTTGTTACACAGTGTGATATTGAACTCCATTGTTTCATATTTATCTGCCAAGTTTTATTCTTTCCCTACAACCTGGAAATTGCAGTTCTTGTGTTTTTCTAAAGAAAATAAATATGAAAAAATGTATAGTTTAAGGGGGAAAATGCCTGTTACCACTGTGTTGTATGATGAGATTAGAATATGTAGTGTTTCCCATTTTTTTGGTCTGTCAACAGTTGGAGATGTGAACAGTAGGATGCCTTCCTGGTGCATGCAGCATATGGTTTGTTTCAAAACAATTGTCATCGCTAAGATTAGCACTTTTTTTTTTAAACTAGACCGCTTTCGATAAACAGATTGTCCCAACAGTAGTATAACAGCCAGCATTGTTTGTGACAGTAAACAGCTTGACTCTTAACACGTTTGTTGTTCGCACGTTTTCCATACACGTAGGAACTGTTGTTCACAAGGTGACCTGATGGGTACAAATGGATAAAAAACAAGCCATTTGATTGAGAGAAAAAAATATTTTACGATGTGTAAATAAAGAGGGGAGTGCTTTTTTTTCCTCACTGCACTTTTTTTTCCTGGAGCTGTAGCACATCGCTCACTGGGGATAGAAATGACAGCATTACTCTTAACAAGGGATGCAAGGAGGGCAACTTGCATCTTGGAACGACACCTTTTGTTTGTGTGTCAACAGTAGAAACGTTAAGTCTGACACAGACATGTGCATGCGTGTTAAGTGTTCTGTTTAGGTATAAGGGAGTACTGTACGTCACAACCAAAACAAGCTTTGACCACAACACTGTCCCACAAGCGGTTTTGGATAAGATCTGGGACAGGTGGGTATGTATGCTTTTATTTCCCTTTTTTTTTTTTTTTTTGTTACCAACTGTAGGACATCATTATCATTCATCATTGCTGCTTGTATACAAAACCTTTCAAAGACCCAAAGGAAAAGTTGTATATACAGAAATTAACTCAAGGGATAAACAGTGCGGCCCCGCTTCTCTACCTTGTGGTATCCCCGTCTCTTGTTTTGTGAAACACAACTGTAGATTTCCAGTTCAATTAAAACCATATTCCTGTGACTTTTTAATACTCGCAGCCCATCAGAAAGGTCAGAGATTATAAGAACCCATTTGTAATCAGGCATTGTATTTATTTTCACATCCACTCCTCCCACCGCATTCCAACCTAGAATGGCAGTCAGACATCTCTACTTTTTGCACCCGCCAGGGAACCACATCAGGAGCTGGTGGAAATTCCTTGCCTGAATTCAGGCCAATTAGTACACCCTGCAGCTTGACTCAATCCATACCGCTGTTAGCCAATTGCCAGCGTATGAATGGTGTGTTCTCTCGGAAATAAACATTTATATAAGACACTCATCAGCCTTAACCGCAAGTTGGGTGAAGGGTTTACACCAGCAAATTCACACTTGTCCAACTTCCTGAAACTTACCTCAAATGATGACTTGCCATAAAATGTAAAGCGAGGTGCAAAGTTATTCTGTTATGAAGAGATTCATTTCAAATAAACTCTCATTGTATCATAATGATTTTTAATTGCCTTAAAAAGACGAAGCAGCTGTTACATGATTGAAAAAACATGACACTGGGAAAACACTTACATTGGTGAGATAGAACAAGAAAATGAACCAAAAGGCCATTACTATACCACAAGGCCAAAAGCAACACTGATCAATATATACAGTAAGCATACAAGGGAACCACTTTCATATGCAGTAGACTGGGCACATACCAGCTATACAAAAACATTGCAGGCTACATTATGAAATTGTGTGTGTGTGCGCGCGCGTGCGCGTTTTTTCCACTTTTTTTTTTTACACATTTAATCTGTGAAAAGCACATTACGGCCATAATGAACATCATTAAAGATCAATGTTGACCCAAAAATCATCAGGAGTTATATACATTTTCAAAACATTCCAATTGTATGTCAAATATCGTCCCACAGTCGCTTTGGCTTTCTACGTATTGTAGCAAAACACAGCAAAGATATTCATAGTTTCAACTGGAGTGAATACACTATTTGTATAGCAATGCAATGGACGTTGGCTGCTTATATTTATCACTGCACCTCTACAACATGCTGTCTTGATCAATAGCTCAAGGGTGTGAGTTCATGTTCAAGAAACTATGCGATACGACACAGGAACCACGTGTATATTTTGAAACCAGAATACATGGGAGGTGTGGATAACGTCTTATTTTTAAATCTATGCAACTTGGTATTTTGTTCCTACCATGGTTAATCTGTAAAAATTCACAATTGCTCGTCATGTGGTTCTTCTGGGGGGCCTTCGTGCAACATGTTGGTGACTCTTGATTTGCAACATTGAAAATTACGAGGCGCCCATCTCATTAAAAACTCATCTGAGCAGCGCCGCTTATTTTTAACGATTTCCTTGATTCAAATAGGTCGATGTTCTCTCATCAAAAACATGCGCAGAAAAAAGTGAGCATTGCGCTTTGTATTGTTGGTTTTTCTGAGATGTTTCATAAAGTGTTTTTCGAGGCGACAGGTATTTTTGATAAAACATTAAAGAAAAAAATACTATGCTTAAAAGCCCAGCATACATATCTGTTAATATCTGCCTTCGCTTGAAGAAGGAAAACCCCTGAATTTAAAACCATATTTTTTTATTCCTATTAAGCACTCATGTTAAAATGTTCAGAGAACAACATTTTTATAGAATTTAGGGGCACGAATTTTTTAGTTTGCATTGGTTGGGACTGGAGTGACCTGGTCTTTGAATATGGATTTTTTTTTTCCTTTAAAGGAAAAAGAAAATATCTATTTTCCCTTCTTTGTAAATCTGCAGATCAGTTGAATAGTCACAAGAAACAAATCTGCACAATGGTTGGCAATTCTCCCGACAGTGAACTTGATTTGAAAGTAGCCACACAAGCGTGTTGAAGACTGATTTGTTAATTTTCAAGGCATAGAAAGGACAGATTCTTTCTTGGCTTAGTCATGTCATTCTCCCGACAAACAAATCCGTTCCAGTTCAGAGCTGGCTGTCATTTCTTTGTATTTGTTGTCTCCTTGGAACATTTCTAGCCTCTTTTAATAAGGATGGATCTGGCAATGAAGTCGTCATTGGGTAGAGACTGCCTTACAGCACAGCCCAAAGGCGCTGGTAAGTACAGCAAACTTTTTGGATTGAATTTATTTATTAATTTTTTTGTCCAAGGCTGCCATATCTCAATTCTGACACAACTCTTTGAATTTGAAGGGAGTCTGTCACGCCACTAATACTTTAGGTACACCCGCACAATGCAATGAGATGCAATACAAAAGCTTGGATCAAAAAGACTGCTTTTACGAGGATGTTACTGTTGTCAAAATGTACACACGGGGCCATTTCCCCCCTTTCAAAACATCAAACAAGTCCAATCACATTTGGTGAATGAAGTATAGACAATTGTTTAAGATTAAAAATGACAATGCAATCTATTCACATTTCAATGAAGACAATCCTGTTGTCAGTGCGTGGTGTGAATGCTGGTTGTTTCAGGCGCTCATTTAATGTGAACACAGCTGAAAGTGCTCTATACACTTGACTTGACTTGACTTGACAGCCAAATCAAATGTGTGTCAAATGAAAGGTAGTGTATGGACAATAGGAATTGGGCATTTGGCTCTAGTGTAAATTTTAAAAGGTGCAACCAACATTAATGATTGGGACTGACTTGGGGTGACCAGCCAAAGAAGCACAATTTGTATTTTGATAGCATGGTTTAAAGAAATATTTAATAATTTTTGGCTGTCTTGGATCTTTTGAAGTAGTCAGCAGCAGATGGGGCTTATTCACTGGCCAAAACAGATCCATTGCAAAGCTGTTTAAAAAAAATCTCAAACTTAGCTTACACAGGCACTGTCCAAAAGGTTTTCATTTAATGGTATGTTTCTCGCTTAAGTGTTAAAAGAAAAAAAAAATTCTGTGATTCGGAAATATAATCCATCATTTTAGATTAAATTAAATTTTACTCAGTGACAGGTGTTTCAAAAAAAAGTAAAATTGACCTAAAAGTCACCGGTCTTACACTGCAATGATGCAACACACGGCCATTCAGCGCATGGGAACGGAATTTGAAAAATTGGAAGGCTGCAGTCTACTGCCTGCTCGCCAAGTACCACATGAGATTGTGGCACAAATACAAAGTTTAGATGCTGTGTCAGGGTTACAACAGTTTTTTTTTTCTCAGTCGGTGTTAGTTCATTTTTAAGAGCAGCTGATTTGTTAATAACAGTTTATATGTATGTATGTATGTATGTGCAACATAGTAAAAGCTTACTAAGTATTCTCATAAAGTGAACTACTGGACAGTTCTCAAATGACTGACCTTCCTTCTGTTATACGGATGTACAGCAATACCAAAATACATTTAAAATTAACCCTAAACGTTCAAAGGCAAAACAAAAATTTTTTTCAGGGTTTTTTTCAAGCCTTTTTAGTTCATTTTGTTAGCAAAAATGTTTTTCCAGGTTTGTTAATTTTAACTACAGTATACGAATGATGGGCGTCTACCATGTGCCATTATGCTTCCCAAAAGTTTGAATTGGCACCATGCACCAACCAGTGTTCGAAACAACGGCCGACGTAACAAGTTAGCATGAGCAATACGCACATAAACGCAATTGTGTTTATGGAAAAGCGCAGTTTGTTCCACGCATCTTGCTCATGTTACGTTCTGTACTTCTGCGCTGATATTCCCATTATAGTACTGTGTAGCTGTGACATTAATATGAATCAAGCCTGTGCGAACTACAATAGCCGAGAATTGTTCGCTGGAGTGTTTTTGGATCCATATGTATGTTGTGTAACCTGGTGTTGGTGGATGGAGTGAGACACGATGACCCAGATGTGTGCAGTTGGGATTCATGTCTGGGGAACAGGCAGGCCAGCCCATTACATCGATGCCTCCGTCTTTCAAGAACAGCTGACACAATCCAGCCACATGAGGTCTACCATGGTCTTATATTAAGAGGAAGGCGGGGCCAACCACACCAGCATATTGTCTCACACAGGGTCTGATGATCTCAACTCTGTACCTAATGGCAATCGGACCATCTCTGGCGAGCACATGGAGGAGTGCGGCTCTCCAAAGACATGCCACCCCCACACCAAGGCGGAGTTAGCCGTCCTGCAGCTGAGTTGTTGCCCTCATAGGACTTCCTCCACATCTCCTGAGGTACTGCCCTGTCTCCTGATAGCACCTCATGCTGACAAACACCGCACATAAATACCGCACATCTTTTGCCACTGCTCGCACTGTGACAACCTGGATGAGCTGCACTACCTGAACCACTTGTGTAGGTTGTAGACTCCGTCTTATGTAATCACTGGAGCGAACGCATCTCCAGTATTCAAAAAGTGACCAAAATATCAGCCAGAAACGATAGGAACTGAGAAGTGGTCTGTGCTCACCACCTGCAGAACCACTTCATCATAGGGGTTGGGTGTCCATACTAATTGCCAATCATTTCCAATGTTGCCTTTTCCCATTTGGGCAACAGTATTTGTAGAGCATGCGTTGTCGATTCTTTGCAAGGTCCATATAATTCACATATGAAGCATTGACGGTCTGCAGCCGTCCACGGTGAACATCACATGCACGTGTTGCAAAAAAAAGCATCAAGCGTGACAGCGGCAGTCATATTTTGCACGCACTCGCTCTCACACACACACACAAAGAAATCATGTTTGTAGAATGATGTCGATGTTTACTGCTGTTGTTAATGATGAGAGAGTACAATCGTGTTAATTATGCAAAGTGCTACAAAGATTTTTCTTCAAGTCAAACAAGTGATATGAAACGTGAATTGGTTGACAGTTGATGTAGTCCCCCAAAGCAGCCTGGTTACTGAGATGCTCTTAGGCAGTCTAAATAAAGGTGACCACTTCATACTGTAGATTCCAACTTTAATATCAATACATAAAAAGTTAATGTTTTATCCAAGCGTCCAAAAATGCCAAGAAACTCAAAGAAAAATTAAAGATGCCTTCACATTTACATTTTATGTTTAATCCCCAACGTACCCCAACTGGCTGCTTCTCTGAAAAGGTACCGCCACATTTCTCATTTTAGTCCCCATCAATCGCCCCAAATATCGCCCAAAATTCAGCAGGGACTGATTAAATTCATATCTGACTGACAAGCAAGACGAAGCAATATTATCTTTGGAATCTCATATATATATATATCATTTTTTGCTCTGGCTTTTGTTTCCTAGGTTTGACAGTGCAGGTGTACCTAATGAAGTGCCCGGAGGGTGTCAAACATGTTTTCCAGTTTGCTGGCAAATGTGATTTTGATTTGTAGACTGTTTGCACGTTTACTTAGTAGCATCTCAGCGTGGACTGCTAAAACAAAAACGTACAAGCTGAAGTGGATGTGAGCCACCCCCCCCCCCATTCCCCTCCCCTCACCCAAAAAAGGCAAATAGTCAAATATGGCTTAAAAGAGGAGATAAAATTATCCGAGAACATGAATATGAGCTCATAATTATCAAGAAACAGTACAAAGCCATTGTTAAAAGATTCTGCTGGCAGCAAAAGATGTTACTTGATTCCAAAGAATAAAAGAAAGGAAAAATTCCACATTTTACTCGTGAAACATGATGGGATTGGCCAGACCCGCCAGGATCCTTGGCACATGGACTGAGATGATTTCTCCAATCATCTCTGGGAAGCTCACCTTGGTGTTTATCGACTGAGCTTGAACAAACAGGTCAAATGTAAACTGCTGCAGCTTCTTCACCATCTGAAGTACAACAGAATCGAGACGTACAAGTAAGGGGGCACGATTCTTCAACACATTTTAACACATCGTTTGCTCTCTGAGTGACCTAACTATTCGTATGATGATTTTCCCGCGAGGTCTGCTACACTCGGGCTTTAGGCACAGGTGCTTCTGCTCAACCAGCAAGAAGTAGTTTGTGACCGGTGAGTGGAAGCACCAGTGGCTAGAACCAAACTGCGGCAGGAGTTTTTACTTTCTGGGCCTGGATTTGACACCAGTTGACATCATGATAGGACACAAGTGGGTTTTAGACTGTCCACAATAAAAGGCCACTCAAAGATGCAAAGGGTTTTTTTTTTCTAAAATCAGACCGGAGCTATTGTTCCTTCTGTTTTGAGCATGGCAAAGAGCACATCGGAAAGTAGCGTATTTCACTTACTATGTGGAGGGAGTCCATCAGGCGCGTGAGGTGGAAGAACCTCTGCGAACTGGCTGTAATGCGATGATTAACCAGCCGGTTGAGTTCGTTGATGTAGGTGTGGCGCAGGTCGTCAAAGTATTTTTGGCTCTTCAGACCTTCCACTGGAACTAAAAACACAAACAAAACAAAAACAAAAAAATCGTTTTTTTAGTGGCCATTGCGCGTGGCAATCCCAACTAATTTATCCATGTTTGGAAGAGTAGACGTCATGTCTTGACGTGTTGAGAAAATAAAAGTATTCCTTGAACTCCTTCACTTACGTTGAAGTTAAAAAGTACACTATGAAATGTACTTTAAATATTTTTACTTTCAAATTGTATGGGGGACATTTGCATACATCATTGCATTTCTTTTTGAATGGCATTTTTTTAATTGTCATTTAATTATTGGCAGTTGTCATTATTCCAAAGGTAAGAAAAAAATCCCATTATGTTTTTTCATGCCAGACTGTAGTCTCTCAAAGCAAGTTTCATGATTTGCAACTTGTTTTCTGGATATCGCGCATGGGATTTTTCTGATACGTATTTTCCATAAAAACCAACCCAAATGTCACTTTAAAAACCAACCCAAATGTCACTTTTAAACAGATAATAGATTTTACGATTGCTGTCACTGTGAATGCCTACATTTTAAAATCTGTAACTTTTTAAAAACGGGACTCATAAAATGACTTCATGACCCATATAAAACCAAGGCGGCATAAGAAAAATTGCCAAACGTGATTTTTTTTAAACTATTTTCAAAAGTGTATTTACCGTTAGTGATCAATGACCCATCTAAAAGCCCCATTTTGATACCTTGGCACAACAACAAAAACAGTTTCCCTCTTGGTAACTTGCGTAGTGTTATTAGTGAGAAGGGGGTGTGGGGGCTGGGGGGTGATCACTGCACACGATCAAAACAACATGTTCCCACAGCTTTGCTAATGTTGTGAACTGACTAACGTTTTAGGCACAATGACAAAACGTTAGCAACAACTCATTCTTGGCGTTGCAACATCAAACAATTCTCTTAAATTAGCCCACAGACGGGAATACGTTGCATCACTATCGTTAACGCTCCCTCGTTAATGTTGCTCCATTTTGCTGTTGATCCAGATTTTTTTTTATGCTTTACGTAGCCCAGATATCAACCAATCAATTAATCCATCAGTTCAGATCCCAACTGCAGTTGACCTCTCTCCAGTTATTTTGTTTCTTCATCTGCGGAGGTTGAACAAAGTAACAAGCTTAATTAGACAAAGTTAGGACTAGAAAGTACAGATATCTCCTTTCAAAGATAGGAAAATTGTTATTCGAAAAAATAAATACATAAAGTCCAGATGCTTCGTTACTTCCTATTACTGCTCTTGAACATTGATGAGAATGGGAACACATTGCCCGGTCAAACAAATAAACAAAAAATTATCCTGAGTCATCACTGCAGTGGCTCCATTCTTCCCTCATTTGTGGAGAAGACCCACGACACTTGGGGAAAGATGTCTTTCCCAATTCGTAGAACAGAGATGATGATACACTTTAATGATGATAGTCACACTTTAACATCGCTATGAGGGGACGAAAGCGCTTTCGTGCAGGATAAAAAAAATCCCAATTAAGGATTGCACAAAACTCAATGGCAAGCCAAAATTATGTTTGTTCTGCATGTCATTCCAAATTCGCAAGACATTACGACAGTATAAGGCGGTATAAGCCATATTGTAAGTGAAGCTAAGCCATGTCTACCATCTAGTGGTAAATACTGATATTTCAACTTAAAACTCAATCCAGTGAAAACCGCTGAAAAACCTGCAAGGTGAATTTTCCGGAGAAAATGGAAAAAAAAAATCAAAGTCAGAAAAGTCCCAACTTACGAATGCTGAAGAGGAGCAGGGCCTTCATGCAGAGGTATTCCTCCTGCGTGAGTTGCATCAGCACAAACTCCTGCGACAGGTGTTTCATTCGGATGCAGTGCTCGTACATGGTGGAGATTTGCATCCGATGCCTGCACGTGGTAAGAAGAGCGCAGGGTGAGGGGGCGAGGTGATGGAAACACTCAAATGGCGAGAGAAAAGCGAGGCAGAAAAACGTTTTACACGTCTGACATTTGGTTGTGTGATGAGCTGCAGGAGAGGAGTAGTGAGGTTGCCGCCAAATTGATGACAACTGTAAAGCGAAGGGAATAAATGAGCAGTTCCCTCCTAGCAACGTTAGACCAGGAAAAAATATATAAATTGGGTATTTCCCGTTCTGACAAGAGCAGGAGAGCGAGTGACCAGAGGTTGGCCGCAAACGTTAAATCGTTTCGCTTCTGTTCTATTTGATTAAGATTTGGGAAATTACCACAAAAGCTTGAGACGCCAGGACGAAGCGGGAAGAAGAATATTTCATCAGTTCTAAATTGAAGCGGGGAAATGTAATGGAACATTTTAGATCACTCGGCAAAATATGACTGACCCCATCTGCCCAAACCAGCGCCTGACCTTACAAATGTTCGACTATACTTTCTGATCAAATCCGTACTTCTTCAGATACAAGCCAGGGGGGCCTTTTATTTATGCAAGAGCAAAATAACAGTTGTCTGTGAGCAAGTGTGTTTTGTTTTTGTCATCAAATTTCTCACTGATTAGCTTGAAGGGGACATAAGAAAATATGCCCCTGGGATCAAAATGTACAACACACTTTATAGCTAAGGTCCTGTCAAGACTCTTTTCAATTAGCATAGCGGATCCGTGCACGTAGCGTAAATAATGCAGGTTCATCGCCAAACCCTAATTTAAACAGCTCCTTAAGTGACACAATTTTGTTAATATGCAGCTAACAACAGATTTACTCACACTAGGCAGGCACGCCAACTATTTGGACACAAGCAATTCAAGTCAATCTGTTGGTGTTAATTCAACACCGTAAGGTAAGCATTTTAACACCGGCAAAAGTGTCTGTATGCATCCACGCTACCCGGTGTTTAAGTGGCATTTATGCAAGTGCTAAATGTTCAATACTTGAGTGTGTTACACGAACAAAATGTAGTGTTGACAGCGCAGTGACTGAGTGTTTAGATTGACACCACTGACTGCTCATGCTAACATTATACAGTGTTTAAGCTTCAAGCTGCACAGAGTCCAAATTTGTTAAACACTGACAACTGGTCATAGTATTTACATTTCGTGGGATATAACTTTTTTTGTGAGGTTGTTTTCTAATAATTAATGGGGAACAGTGTGAATTGGAGCAAAGGCCATTTTGAAGAAACTCCAGTACTTTTTAATGAAACGTGATGTGACTGTAAAGAGATGTGACAGCGAAATGCTACCAAACTGATTAGACTCCACTAATGCTGCCCCGCTCCAACTCATTCTCATTTTCCAGATCTCTTCCCACCTGTGATAGCTCGTCTTTCATGTGCAGCCCAATCTCTTCGCGACAATTAGAAGAGTGCAGTCGGCGCAAGACGCACAACGAATCAGCTGAAGCTTCGACACGATCGGGAGCTCAAGGTGCGCTACGCCTCCACATCGCTTTCGATGAAAAAGCCCAACAATTATTCAATCCCCGCTGAATTTGGTGTCTCGTGACAATGGACTGGGCTAGCTTTTTTGTCGAGGCATGGCTTGGCAAGAGACAGTAAGCAGCCAAGTGATAGGGAGCACTTTGGTCCATTAACACTTAGCGCTCCCATTTCTTTCAAATAGCTCAAATTACCCACCGTTTCTGAATTACACGGTCTCCACCAGCCGTAATTCACTTCTCCAATTTGGATCTGATAATCCACCACATCTTGAAGAACAACTGAGTAATCGGTCTTCTATCCTGATGCTGAACTTGGTGACTTAAATTTACTCTTAAATGTAATTTTCACAACTTGCAACTGTTTAAGTAGAGCCTAATGTAGTCACAAGAACGTGGATGGAAATATCATTTGAACGCCTGTAGGACACATTTTCACGTGCAATATCCAGCCAATTTTCTATCCCTCTTAAGGGTTACCGGTTGCGCCGGAGCCTATCGTCGCGGACTTGGGCCAAGAGGCAGGCTACTCCTTGGATTGTTTCCTAAAGAAAAGTTACTTGTTTGCAATGAGTGTCTCCAAATGCGATGCGGAAAATGTGGCTTTTGTGTTAGGAAAAAAAAATGTGGCAGCACTGTGGCCTAGTGGTTAGCATGTCTATCTCCCAGGTGTGAGGCTCTGGGTTTGAATCTCAGTTCAGACCTTCTAGTGTACAGTTTGCATGTTATCTTGGTGAGTGCAATTTTTTTTTCTTCCGGTACTCTGGCTTCCTCCCACTTCCCAAAAATATGTTTGGTTGATTAGACTAAAGGAGGTAGGTATGAATGTGAATAGTGTCTATTGTGCCCTGCAGTTGACAACTCACCCGCAAACCTTGAAAAGGGCAGGCGGTATATGGAAATGAATGGAAAGCTTTTGGATCTATCAAGTAGACACTCACACAGTGTCACAACTCTTTAAATATACAGATGGCTAAAGACTGGAATCATGATTAAAAACAATATATTATTTTTTGTAGGGTTGAATTATGCATGGTCTATCTATATCTAACCTCCCTCCCCTGAAAAAATAAAAATAAATAAAAACACCTACTATCTTTTACCTGTTAAAATAAGCAGAGAAAATGACCGAAATGCATTAGTGTCTTTAAACAAAAATAAAAGTGCCTCATTCCACAACTTTAATCATTTCAGCAGGACCTTTTTGCGCTGTTTTTGAGAATGTTGGCGCAAGCTGCCAGCCCAAACTCATCTATACACTCTCTTTGTCAAACACTTTGTGTTGCTGCTTTGCATAATTGCAGTGTGTGGTGTCACGTTTGAGAAGGAAAGCAAACGGGAAAAGGGGAAAGTTAAATAGCCTGACACAGACTAATGGAAATACAGAAAATACAATTTATGCTTTTGCCCCACAGTCTTATAAATAATATCACCTTCACACTCTCAATTTATATTACCAGTATTATTATTATTATAACCTACAATTAACAACAGTGCAATTAATGCTTTAAAATAAAACAATGTGATTAATCAGTGGGCATACACTATTTTTCATCATACTTAGGTGAGAAAATACCTTCTAGATATATGAATACGTTCTTACCTATTGTAAGCATTAGAATTCTTTACACGGGTCACCCCGCTGTCTGTGATAACCAATATTCTCATCTGAATCTGTTTCACTCAGCAGAGCCATCAGTTTGGATGAGAACGAATGTTCCTCACTTTAATCCCATAGTAATGAAGGGACAAGGCTGAAAAGCATGCAACTATTTGTCGTTGATGGAACCCCCACCCTCACCTCCCAAAAAAAATCTAATTTTCTGGGGGTGATTCTACAAAAGCAGGGCGTCTTGAACAAGTGAGTGGAAAAGACATGAGCCAGCAAGAAACTGGTGTTATAATGCGTCAATTGAATGTGATACTTTACTCATTGAAGACGAGATCAGGCGCAAAGTACAGCATCCTGGCGTTGGCGTTCTTGTAAGACCGCCACCCCAAGGCAAACACCATCACAGTCATCCACGAATTCTGGATGACAGTCATTTGGTCATCCACATGTAGAGTCCTAAAACCTACGGCGATAACATCAGCAATTTTAAACCACCTGAACATGTTTAAAAGTTAAAATTAGAAAACATTGTTTATCTTGGGGCGGCCTGGTGGGCCAGTGGTTAGCACGGTCGCCTCACAGTGCAGAGGTACCGGGTTCGATTCCAGCTCCGGCCTCCCTGTGTGGAGTTTGCATGTTCTCCCCAGGCCTGCGTGGGTTTTCTCCGGGTACTCCGGTTTCCTCCCACATTCCAAAAACATGCAGAGCAAGCTGATTGAACACTCTAAATTGTCCCTCGGTGTGAGAGTGAGCGTGGATGGTTGTTCGTCGTGTGTGTGCCCTGCGATTGGCTGGCAACCGGTTCAGGGTGTCCCCCGCCTACTGCCCGAAGACGGCTGGGATAGGCTGCACCACCCCACGCGACCCTTGCGAGGATAAGCGGATCGAAAAATGGATGGATGGATGGATGTTTATTTTGGACGATGTAGAAAAAAGATATTAATTCAATGTGTCGGCATTTCCTTCAAATACCCTGTAGGATTCTCCATAGATCAATTTTAGGGTCACTACTTTTTCATTGTTTTTGTTTTGCCATGTGGTTTTGAAATTCTGTCAGAACCAATAGACAATGTTTTAATTTTTTTATTTTTTTAGTGATGATTTTTAACTGTTCATGCTTTCATGCCCAAAAAAATGTAAAAGCATTTCTCCATCCAAATATTATCTTGTGGACCACAATGCATTCTTTCATTCATTTCTAACAATTGTAGTGAGATTAATGCCAACATGGACTAGCCAGAAAAAAATATGAATTATTTTCAGCCCGCAGGCGTCATATGCAGGTCCACAAAGTAAAAAAAAAAAAAAAAAAAAGCCTTGCCTCGTTTGGCTTTAGCCACAGGTCCTTCCACTCAACCAGCGGCTTAACGAACTCCTCGGGAGCACCTGTGGCTCAAGCCCAACTGTGGCAGTGTTGTGACTGTGTGGTCCTGGATTTGACACCATTGCTAATATCTTCAAAAACTCGATTTGAAAAGACTTGAAACCCAAATTTCTTACCTGGGAGCCCTTTTGCCCATTTGACCACTTTGACAAGTTGTCTTTCTCCAAGCTCGTTGAGGCTGGTGAGCAGAGTGGCTGCTGTGTCAGGCTGGCCATAATCGTAGCCGGCATTCACCATCTCCGGCTCGATGGACTCCAAGATGTTCAGGAAGACCAGTTGGGAGTTGGCATTCAGGATCGGCATAGGGGTGAGATTTTGGATAATCTCTGTTTTATTATTAATAGGATGATCCTCTGTGACATTTTTGGGTTGTCCAATTTTTTTCAGTTTGCGTGCTACCGGGGGGGGGGGGGGGGGGGGAAAAAAATTGT
>CAAKHF010008233.1:44727-63120 GCA_901007745.1 Hippocampus kuda
ACCCAGGTGAGTCAGGCGGTTGCTCCAACACAGCCATGTTCTTCTTGTCCAGGAACAGTTGGATGCTTAGGACACTGTGAGCGAGTGCGTTGTCATGGCGAAGCAGCCACGAGTTGTCCTGTCACAACTCTCTCGCCTCTTCTTGCACACTGAATGAAGCATTGCAAGATCTCTTTGTGGACTTGCCGGTTGGTTGTCTGGCGCCAGGGGAAGAACTCAAAGCAAACGCTACCTCTCACGCAGAAGATTACGATTTTGACTTGGAACTTACACTCTCTTACTTTCTTTGCCCTTGGCAACATCAGACCCTTTATTTGGAGTTCGAGTCTTCAATTAACCTAATTATAGACAATGTAGTTAGATATATAGGTGTGAATGGTTGTTTTTCCATACCGTATGTTCTTTGTGATTGACTGGCGACCAGTCCAGGGTGTATCCCACGTCTCATCCCAAAACAGTTGTGATAGGCCCCAGCTCACCACCCCATTGGCTGAATTGCACTGATGTACCTAATGAAGATGCTAAGTGTATGTTCGTTTATCTGTGGCAGGCTTGCTGAATTGGCCCACACCGTTGATCAAAAGTTTATGTATGTTTTATTAATTTTCCAACGAATGTTGCATTTTGGCAACGTAATAAACCGAAGTGGGATTATCCATGCTTGCAAAGTGGCATTATTTAGAAAACAAACAAACTGAAACTATAAGTCAAATGTTTATAAAACAAGCTTGAATGATTGCAGAAATGCACTTTATTTTCCTCTTTGTCAATTCATATCATACATGAGCTTTCGGGTTCATTATAAATGTATTTCATTTCACCATTGCTGTACATTTGTAAAGAAGGAGGAAGCCAAACAGTTTGAGAATTATAGTTTGCTTTATGACACAATGCTTAGTGACCTTGTTTTTAATTTTTTCTCTCTTTATAAAGAGAAGACTAATAATAAAAGTAACAAAAACCGTAAAAGGAATTTTGAATCATAAAAACGTAATTAAAAAAAATCAAACTAACTGAAGATAAATGAAAGTCAAATGAAATAAAAAGTAATCATAATAAAAAAAAATTAAAAAACCAAAACAATTATAACCCGGCTTGTCCACAAGAACAGGAAGCGCGCGAAAGGCTGATAAGCGTTTTGTGTCTTTGAGAAGTGTGTCATGATGAACCTGAGTGCAACCCCATTTGACTTCAGCAGAAAACTTATATTTGTGTATTTTTATTTGTATAGTACCAAAGTGGTTCAGACAGGATTTCCTAATGATGAAAAGAAATCGATAACAGCGGTAATGATTTCACGGTATTTGTTTCCAGTAACACACACACACACACACACACACACACACACACACACACACACACACACACACACACACACACACACACACACACACACACACACAAAATGTTAAGCAATAATCATTGAGCAGAATTTCTTCCAATGTGTATTATTCACATATTTTGACATTCAGTCGTACCGCACGACATATTCTTTCATAAACCACCTCAAATAATTTGTTCACATGGCCACAAGCTCTTGGCCGATTTCCTTCGTAATTCATCAAAAAGATACAAATGGAACAGATCGATAGAGAAGAGGTTCCCTCCAGGCTCGTTGACTTGGCTTCTCGGTTGAGGTCGGCGTTGTCTGGTAGGCCAGTGACGCCTCACTTCGGGTATTTGACAAACTGACACTCACAGAATCAGAGTGTCCGACTCAGCTTGTCAAATACACTAAGTGGGGGGCCCGATCTCCTCGAATCAGACTTGACTCCTTCGAAGAAATGAACATTCACCGCATGCCCACCCCTCGAAAGCAGTTGTTTCTCGGTTATTCAACAACGAGCTGAATGAGTTACCTGCGGGCGTGTGGGTGTTGGTGCTGAGGGCCGAGGACTCTCGCCGCTCCCATCCTTGGACTGCGACAAGCTGACACTGACAATCGGTCGGAGCATTTCGGCTGCATTGCCGCAAAGGGGAAGTCAAAACGAGGAAGATAAGTTGAGAGGCTCGCTCGCAGGAAATGTGTGGAAATAAAGTGTCAACATGTCACGGTTGTGAAATGCTCTTGAAGGCTTTCTCGGACAGACGTTGTCCACGCCTTTCGTTTTGCGGCATTTCAGAGTTCTTATCAATGCATTCAGAAGGCACTTGTGGTGCTGATGATTGAGAGTCTGTCGGTTTATGAACTCAATGAAGCTCACAAACACCCCATGAAAAGAGAGACCACTTTATTTGAACCCAAGAATAACTTCCTCCTTCGTTCACCAGCGACACATACTGTAATTGTTTCATGATCCTAGTTGCATTCATTTTTTCACGGCCAGTCGTTGAACTAACTGACCAGTAGTATTGCTGTCTTTCTTCTGAGACCAGCAGAGTTCAAATTCCGGCCCGCGCGTCATTTCCTGGTTGCCAGCCAATCGCAAGGCACAACCATTTACACACATTCATACAAATGGAGTCTTCAATAAAATTAGCATGCAAACGTGTTTTTGCAATCTGGGAAGAAACCCGGAATGAAATTCCACTCAAGCATGGGGAGAACACCAAAAACTGCACGTAGAAAGGTCACAACCGAAACTCGAACCCACCACGTTTGGCTGACGTGCCAGCCAGAAGGTGTCCATCCAACTGCGTTGTGCACTGGAACAGAAAAGCTCAGAATTGGAAGTGATAAATGTGAGGAAACAAACACACTCTGTGATTAATTTATTGCTTAGGAGCTTTGTTCCAAGATTCTCTGTCTGCTACTACAACAGCGCCGATACACGACAATGTAGAAGAGAGGTTCTTGATTAAGATTTCAAATTTGAGTACTTGCATTCCTTCGCAAAAAAAAAAAAAAAAAAGAGGCTAGTTTTAGTTGTTTCGTGTTATGCTTGATGAAATTCTGACTTAGCAGCGTTAAGTGAACAGTTAAAACTCATTCACTCCCAAGGACGTTTTTAAACGTCTTTTCAGACTTGGTCCAGAATTGGCTGGTACTGCAGTGTCAGGGTAGAAATCGTTTTTTTATTGTTGTTGTTTTGTTTGAAATTCCTCATTCCTGCTAACTGAAAAATGAAAGAGGCTGCATTTGAAGCATTACACGACGCGAGATGGTCTCTGAGACATATTATGCTGGTGGTCTTCACAAACGTTAAGCGCTACAACGGTCCTTCATGACTGCATTGAGGCCGCAAGTCACATAAGCGGTTGAACCAACTTGTGCGAGCAGCAGCAGGCCAAGATAGAGGAAGTAGGAGGTGAAGAGATGCCTCCCGAGTGCGCTCTTGAGAAAGAGTGGAGTGAACTTTCATCAAGTTGTTCCCCAACAATTAACTGAAGAAACAGGCTGCAGTTCAGTGGCAGCCACATTTCTAAATTCAAGAACTCACACAGTAGTAAAATTGTTGGCGGGATTTCTGGTGACAGGAGCTTGCGGCAATGTGCAATGTGCCTATTTTATCTATTTATTTATTCCACCAGACTGAAGCTGAACTGCGAGCCTATTATTCGCTCACCTGTCACCCACCTTCTCTATTATTTGTATTTAGTTTCAAAACGGTGAGTGAGGAGTGAGATTTATTTTTTTGAGATGAATTTGTGTACTGTATCACTAAACGCAAGACGTTGTGCTTCTACTGTTAAACTGAGTTGAAAACATGTTTAGCAAATACAGTACAAATGGATTAGTAATAATACAGTGTGATGCACAATGAAGAAACGTTTACTTGTCGAATGTATTTGTTATACAGTACTGTATTTTGGATGAACACTCCCCTGAAAATTCTCTTCTTGCCCAATCGCCGACACTCATGAGCTAAAGACGCCATCGTGTGGCTCATCGCAAAATTGCAAGTACGGTGGTTGCAAAAAAAACTGCCGGAGGCCATTGTGCGGTGGTTGCTCGTTCTTCGGCCCCTACAGACATTAAAGGTCAAGTACGTGCTGTGCGACTTTCGTACTTTTTTAATGTACAGTTATAATACTAAAAAAATGTATTAGTTGAGAACAGAAAAGACAAGACCAAGCATGTTTTTTTCTAGCTTTTATTCACTAGTGCGAGGAAGACGAAGCAAAAATTGGGCAAGGCACTGTCTGTCAGATGGAAAAAGATCATTATGATTCAATCCTTCATATTTCATCTTTTAAAGAACTCCCGGAGGCAAACATGAGTGAGGTCACCTCATTCACACGATGATTTGACTAAACTTAAAAGGACTGTTTTAACAGGTACAACATACAGTACAGCTTCGTTTCACTTGTCAAAGGCATCTAAAGGTATCCAAAATAACAAACGCATTCTCATGTTTGACGGCAATTGTTTAAAGAAAAATACTGTATTGCAATTGCATCTAAGTAAAAAAAATCATTTAGACACATTAAAATAGAAAGCAACACCTACTGCTATAATACTTTTATTTTGACCTTTGAAAATAATGTCAATACATCTTTCAGAGAAGAATCTATGAAACAAGCAAAACCCTTCTTGTGCCTTGATGCCAAAATGAGGCTAAAACGATGGCGATGACATGTTTAATTGAAAAAGAATGTTGATGTCAAGAACTGGAATGTGGATTTTTCTTTCATTGGTGCAATGACACGGTGTGCACGGGGTGTTGCTTGTTCCTTCAACTTACTAGAAGAGCCACCAGCCACTTCATTAGTTTACAACTAATAGCGTGCTGCGGATGCTAAAGTTGTATCATACAAAAATATCCTCGGTGTTTTCTTTTTCTCTCTATTTTAACACCGTACATGATTTGATCACATCAGAATAATCCAAATCACAAAATACAAAAGTCATTAATTAAATACATACAGCATATTAAAATGTAAGAACTAGAGATACTACTCATTGTTGTTTTGGTTAATATTGAATACTGTGATGTTCCAGTGCATGTTAAGGGAATTATGAAAAAAAAGTCTTTCAGATGCGATTAAAAAAAAAAAAAGATTAAATTACAACATACCAACTTTAGAAAGACATGCTGGAGGATGTTGAATTGAACAAAATAAATGGTCATGCCTTGACAACAGAACTATTTGATTAAAAGCTTATATATTAAGCCGAAACCCAAGACTCAAAAATGTAAGTCTGATGTATGTTGTGTACGTGTAAGAGCAACAATCTGAACAAAATCATCCAATCAGATATGAACGCTTCAGGGTCACTTTTTTTTTCCTTCCATTTTGAAAGCTTCCCCTTTACAGACAAACATGATGAGCATCATCATATCTCATCACGCAGATTCAAATTTAACACTACAAACTAAAAGTGTTTCTTTATGGCACAAGTTTATTCAGTCTAGATCCCAAAAGAAAAGTAATTCATTGTCTAATTCTGCACTTTAGATGCAACACCACCACCGAAATCAATTCATACGACTGTTTACATTGTACAGTATTTAAATGCTGTGCATCATGAGATCATTAATACGAACACAAAACTCAGTTTGAATGTGTACAGCAGAAACATTAAATTTATAGCCAATAGCCACAGAGTTGGACTGGCCATCCGGTTTTTAATATTGGATACAAGGAAGTGACAGAAATATGAGATGAAATTATAATTGGTTTGCTTGATGTGTCAGAAAATGTGGTCCATTAACGAAATGCTACAAACCCCCCCTAAGTGAGGAATGCACTTTAAAAAAATACACGTCCCTTATTAAGCAGTGACTTGCCTAAATTCAGTTAGGAATGGTAGCAATTGCAATTTTACAGATCCATATTTGTACATTGTGCTGTGTTTGTGCAGCCATGTCATGATTTGCAGCTGATAATTTTATTTGGGGGGGGGGGGAGAAAGAGCTCGAGCGACGCAGGACAGCAGTCCAGTCAAGTGGGCTTGGCGACTTCCGCATCACATACATTCAAACTCATCGATGCGCTGCTTGGTGTTTCCTGACCGGATCTGCCGGAGGGTCTTGTACTTGTCTCGTCCTGCCCGCATGTTCTCTGCGTGGATCATGTCGTTGACCGTCTTCTTGGTCTCGTCTCGGGCGTTGGCCAACTCTGAACTTAAAGCCTGGAACGACAGTTGGCACACATTTCTCAGTGAGGCGTCTTAAACAACTTCGCTCTTCCTTTCATTCTGGTGACAACTAGGCCTCGAGGGGCACAAAGGACAGCCAAGCTTTTCCGGTCTTTTATTATTTGCTGCAAAATGTGTACTTTGCTTTGGTGCCAAGGAAAAATGTTCAGGTGATTTGAGGAGCGTCATGTTGGGCTTCGCCACCGTCTTGAAGCATCAAGTTCTGTTTTCATGGTGTAGCCAAAAAAATACTCAACTGTCTCATAGCCCAACCAAACGACTTTTTTTCCTGGCATTTTGGGAGTTACGGGAGTGTTTAGGGAATGGCGTTGACATACCGCTGTCCGAGGATTGGTTGACATAAAATTATTACTTACAATGGAAGATGAGAGCGGAATGGGAAAATATTTTGGCTCCTTGAGTTTCAAAGGAGGACACGGATAGCGTTTCTGCCTCCGATTTGTGATACTTGGCTGCGACCTTCCTTTATGGATGCTCATGAGTGCTTTAGAAGATGGATGGTCGGATGAGTGACAAGAGGGGACAAGTATGTGCTTCTTGTTTTAAAATGGTCTCGGCACACTGCAGTATGCGGTGACCTTTGCTAAATCCACCTGGCGATTTAGTACTCTTGCTCGAATGTTCTGCCTACACGCTCCACGGTGGACGCTGAAGCCAGCTGAAGGGTCAGTACGCGGCGTTCTGAACGGTGCCACTTGAATACCTTTAGAGCGCAGCGCAGACAGTCGGTTCTTACCGTCGACTACGCTAATATGTTCGGGTCCGCTAAAAACATCATTTTGATTCCACGTGCATAACATAGCCCAAACATTCAACCCTTTGCTGACTCCAGCATACAAGACGATAAAACAGCTGGGTGTAAAACTGTGTGAAAATGTTACCAGAACAGCCCGCCCCACTGCATCGGAGCTGAAATATCACCCCCGCCCGATGCTTCAGAGAGAGGCAGAACAATTAAATGTTGTACCATTACATGGCAGAAGGCACAATTAACCTGTTGCCACTCATACAACAGAAACAACAGCCTTGTTTTCAACTAAACAGGCCCAGCTTTCACCTTGACTAAGTCAATTTGTGAGACAGGATCATCATTATTTCAGTCTACTCTGTACTTTTAGTGACATTTTTTTTGTTTTGTTTGGCGTGGATTTTCCTCATGTAAAATGTGTGCCTTGGCTCAATGAGACTTACGAGTAAGTGTTTCTGCAAACGTTCGTTCTTCTCCGCCTCGGTCATGCGCTCCTCCTCGCTGCGGTCCTTGTACGTGGCGGCAGATGTAAACTCGGCGCTGGCTTCGGCGCTGCTTTCGTCATTCTCGTCGTGCTCGTTCTCGGTGTTGAGGGGCTCCTGAACATGGGCCACCATCACTTTGTTTTTGAGCTCTTCTTTGGTCTTCTCCAGGTCCTGCTGCACCATGGTGGCCTGAAGTCAGAGAATGCTCGTTAAGGGTGGATGGAATTACACAGCAACGTCTTGTGAAAGTGACTTGTTTTTAAACCACTCTAATAAGAACAAAGATGTATCGACACTCTGCATATGGCGAGATAAATCTGCGAGTTGCACACCTTCTCTTGCCACAGCATTGCCTCGTCTTCTTTCTTCTTCTTGGAATCCTCCAGGAGGGAAATCTTTGAGGTCAGCTCAGCCAACTCGGTGGCCTAAAACAACATTGTCATCCTTGTCTTGAGTCGCTGAACATCAAAAGCGCACAAAACCAATGTAACCTGTACGTCGTGTAACGGACCAGGTGCTCTTGGTTCTTCATCTGGTTTTCTGACTGCTGCAAGAGAGCCATCTTGGCATCCTCGGCGCCTTTCAGGTCCAACTCAAGGCGCTCAGCCTCCTCCTGGGCTCGCTTCCTCTCCATCTCCAACTCAAGGGCCCTCAGTGTTTGCTCCTCCAGCTCTGTGCAAAATCACGCCGCATGAAGATCACTCCGGAACAACAATCTTAGCCGACATACTGGCCGGTCACCCACCTTGCTGGGCTTTTTTAGTCTGCTCCTCGATCTGCTTTAATCGCTCCATTAATTCCTCTTTTTCCTTTTCTATCTTCTCCTTTTCCTTTTCCACGGCTTCCCTTTTCCTCTTTTCGTTATCCAGCATAGCTCTAATAAAGCATTGAGAAAATATTGAACAGTGTACTTTGAGTGACGCAGCGAACTTTGTCGAGCTGAAGACAATACCGTAATTCGAACAGTGACTGTTAGAGCTTAGCGAGATTTATTAAGTGACGAAGCAGATGATTAACGCAGTATTGATGCACATAACGTTCGGAGACTTGGTTTCTGTTCTTTCATAGCCAATCCATTTGAATGTTTTTTTAATTCAATATATGTTCCGTGAAAAAAGTGATTGTTACCGTTCCATCTTCTTGAGATTCTTATCCTCTCGAGCTTGCGCCTTCATCTGCTGTACTTCGATGGTGTCGGGCTTGCGGCGGCGCATGTACAGCTCGTGGTTTCCCATGCAGAGAGACAAAATGCGCTTGTTGATGCGCAGCCTCGGAGCATAAAATACAAAGTCCTAAAAAAAAAAAAAAGGATGGAAAGATAAGTGTATCGCTAAATGAATGAGTGAAGAAGCAAAAGTTTAACCTACTGGTGCTTTCTTATCAATTGGTTTGATGACGAATTTCTTGTCATTGAAGGAAATGTTCCTGATTTCACTCCAAGGAAAACCAATTTTGGGCGTCATTCTGTGAAATAAACGCACAGACTTCAGTATTGATGACGAGCCCCAAAAGCTACAAAACGGGTGGCAGTATGAAACACCAAAGTCGCGTAGACGCTTACTTGTCATTCTGCTCATATATGTTCAGTCCCAAAGCGTCCACTCCCAGCCATAACTCTGTTCCTTTCTTATTTTTGATGCTGAAGTAGTTGACTCCATACATCTCCAGGTCTTGGGCGATCTTCAAATACTCCATCATGGATTCCTCTCTGCGCACACAAGCGATGGCTTTGAGTTACCGAATTGGTCATGCTTTTGACTTTTAACTAGACAGGGAAATAAAAATCTCTCATCGCTTTGCCCAATTTAAAACTTTCGGATCCCAGCAAGCCGCAGACACTTCCGGAGTTCCTCAAGGCAGTTTTAAGACTTTTGTACAGTAGTTCTCGAGTAGGATCTCGCGGAAGACCCTCAACCCAAACATAGCAGACTTTAGGTGTCAAAAATGCCTCAGGCAAGAATCGAATGGCCTCACCCCATAAATGTTGGCCACTGTCGTAAATGGCCGTCTGTCTGTGCCATTTGTTGTATGAAATAGCTTGAGATTTATTTCTGATTTCAGATCTATGCTAGGTTATGACAACACAAAGAAAACACTAGCCATGAAAAGTGTTATCGTGACCTCTGGGTCCTGGCCAGTGTTATTATTTGAAAAGTCACGCCAGGCCACTGGAAGAGGCATACAAAGGAGAAAAGGCAGAGTCAGATAAAGTTTGGCCGAACAGTACAAATAGAACTAGTAACCCGTATAATGAGCTGGGAACTTCTTATCTAAGGAGACCGAGAAGGAGGAGGATCGGAGATTACCTCATCATTCCCTTGTGTTCTTCGTGCCATACTTGAATCCTCTCCTCCCACTGGTCCTTGCTAAGTTTGTGCTGGTCCAGAACTCTGCCGACATAAGTGGGTCAGAGGTCACGCGGAGGTCTAAAGAGGCTGATCCGAACCCCAGATGACCACTGCTCGTCTCGTCGATCAATGAATTAGTGCGGTCGGAATTACCTCTGAGGGAGTAGATGCTCGTTGGATAGATAGCCTGGTGTGTGGACTTCCTTGTTGTAGTCAGCGTACTTGGCCTGCACGGCATAGGAAGCCAGCAGGACGGCCGTCTCCGGGGGGCAGTAGATATCGTCATTTAGAATTCCCTCCTTCACCTGCAGGAAAAAAAGCCGCTGGGTGGCATCCTGGATTAACTCCTCTGAGACGTCCTCGGGAAAGAACTTGGCACGGAACTTAAATAGTAGCGGGCTCTCCTTCCTCACATCTTGGGCGGTCACCTGAAACGATAGAAGTCGAATATAATGTTGGTGCAATATTTCACTCTACCGTTCGATAGCGACAAAGACAGGAAAATCAATCAAGCGCTCACCTTCTTATTGAGCTTGAGCCACGTAGATAAACCCTTGGTATCCTGGTACTGGAGTCCAAAGTACCAAACCTCCCGCAGCCCAATTGTTTTAACAACCTGAAAAAAATATACATATATATTTTAAATTTTTTTTTTTAAAAATCCCTAAACTGTTAACACATTCTCCAACAGGTATTTTAAAAGTCGACAATAGGCGTGTTGTTTTGGGAGACGCTGTTCTCTGCCATCTATGCGCACCTGTCAACTACAACCACAAAAATGTATATGTAAGGTATAAATCTAATATCATTCAGTAGAGGTGAAACATGTGACATTTGTATCGTTATTGCCAACGTTATGTAGTCTGACGGGAGGCAAAACTAAATGACTATTTTAATGTGTGTCCTACCTGGTCAAAGAGTTGCTTTCCTGTTGTTGTGGGCTGAATGGCAAACTCCAGTTCCGCATCCATTGTGGTGACTCGAACACTAATCTGGGGTCAAGAACAAATGGGATGAATGAACAATGGAAAGTGACAATAACATAACATGGAAATGAAGGTTCATTTAGAAACCACTGCATCAGTGTTGTTTGTGTGAATGTTTTTTTTAAAAAAAATAAAAGTTTAAAAAAAATGCAGTCACGGACGGGTACAATCAGGCTTCAATAATAAGAGCATACTTTTGTTAATTTCATATTTACGTTGGTCAAGTCAAATGAAACAATTGAATGGCTTTGGAATTGGAATCAATAGAAAATCAACAGTGACGAGACGGCTGCATTTACTTAATCCTTAACTGAACACTCAACGGTGGACAAGCCCCCCACCCACCCCAAAAAAAACCCATCTGACTGTGTAATGAATAATTCTATTTTTTTTTTCCTGGGACTCGACTCCATGAAAGCCCATGCGCCCGTCTAGCGGGTCTCAATATGGAACTTATCTCCAGGAAGTAACCACATCCTCTGGTGGTGAGACCTTGCGAGGCCTTTGGCCGCTGCACCCTCATGAGAGCGGCCGACTTCCTGTCATGTACCAAGGCAGTCAAGCAGTCAGCTCGCTGCTCTGCGGTCTGCCAAGAACATACTCGTACACCTATTTGCAGAGAGTTTGTCACCACCGGGGAACTTCCTGTTCAAGTCAAGAATGCACTGAACTCATAACAGATATTGAAACAGGAATTCTGAATGTATCGTAAGAACCGCCTTAATTAAATCAGACATTTTTTTCCCGTGCTTTTGCAGCAGTGATGTGACGTTGAACTTGTAATAGTTAGGGAGCGAGGGGAAAAAAAAATCAATACCGTGTGTCTCCTGCATTAATTCCAACTTGCCGAGGTCATACAAATATTATATTTAGCTTGGAATCAGCAAACCGATTGTCTGGCAGTTTCTCATTTCTCTGCCCACTTGGAGATGATGAAAAAGGCAGCACACACGCCTGTTGGGAAATAACTGTGCAGGCTGAGGCCCACGCCTGCCTTCAACAACAATGGTGCGCATTATTTCCCACTCGTAGGGGCTGACGAGAGTGTTGCGTTCTTTCCCATTCATGTCAGCAGAACCCCATTTACAGCTCAGGACACTTGTCCCTCTGTCACTTCCTGTCATCACCAGCAGTTAGTTTGTCGGTCAATCGGGGTCGACGCCAAGGAGCGACAGAAGTGTCGAGAATCAGATCGGGGCGTACCGCTAGTGGTGCGCAGGATTCCTCGAGTGGGAGACAAAATAATCACGGAATGAAATGCTCAAACTGTGCATAATGTTGAGTGCGTTCAAACTTTTCTCTTTTTTTTTTTTTAAACTAGGACTGTACATTTGTTAAGTACAGTACGTTTGCATTGAATCTTTTAGGACCGTTTGTCTTCAAACATTTACTTAGGTACAATTTGACATCTATGTGCAAAGCTCGTTCATTGATTAATTTAAGTTTTAGTTTTTTTTTTTAATTCAAGCACAGCATTATGTTAGTGGCTTACAATGAATGAATTATACTTGACAGGAAATAAAACGGCCTACTACGCTTACTGTATTTTTAATGTTGGTCTTTTTTTCCAAGTTGCACTTGCCGTAACAAGTTTGAGAACAATTCCAAGTCTAAAGAACCAAGATGTCGGTCAGAAAACCATTTTAAAAACCTCACTTCATCTCGCGATGACTCGGCTGGACTTTCAGCCACTTCATTTCCTGAGCCCGAATGACTAACGTTGCATGAAAAAAAGGAAGCGCACGGCTACATTCTCTGCTTCTGTTAGGGTGTGCCGCCTACACTATTCTTAGCGCGCGCTCACCCGCGCCCTGTCGACTCACGTGCCATGTTTCCATGCGTTCGACCTCATCATTTTCCCACCATGGCAACTGCACAACATAGACTGCCAAAATAACACTTTTCACCATCACCATCTTACGACAGTGTCCGATGATACTGAAACGTTTGTGACATTGGCATTTTTAATGGCGGCGTTCGCTTTACTCTGACTTAACATGTCTAAGAGAACCACGCAGCTCAAATCTCATTTCCCTATTGACGTGTCATCCCAAAAACAGTGATCGCTCCATAAATCACCATAAACATGATGTGGACGGCCCCAATATCCCAAAGTACAAATGATATGTTGAGAAAACTATGTAGCCGCCTTCTAATTACTCATATTAAACCTATGCTACATATCTTCACAATAATGTCAACTCTAACACAGTGAAGATCCAAAAGTAATTGAGACATAGAACTGGTTTATGAGTTGACTGCGAAGTAGAGTGCAACAAAAAACAATTTGAATGCAGTTCATACTGTCTGTTTCCATGCCTTGATCCAGAATCTCATCGATATACTGCATGAGTTTTTTTCTTGGTCAATCGGCTGTCCCTCAACAAACGTCCGTGGCGTAAGCCTGCTGACTAACAAACCAGCCAACAATGTATTTAACAACACGGTGTAGATAGTGTAATTTTTTTTTTTTTTTTTTTTTGCTCAGGCTCGTGGCACTTGTAAATGATCTCAGAGTTGGGAAGATGAGTAAAAAAAACAAAAAAAAACTCTGACATACGATGTAAGCTGTCGGAACGGTTGTACAGAAAAAGGCTGTTAAACCTCCCACCTCGGTTCAAACGCCCTGTGGCTGTGTGTACTGTTGTGTGTCTGCAGTCCAGATGTGTTTACAGCTGAGGGGCTGGATGCAGCCGAGCATTACGTTTCGAGAAACCCTCCAGTTGAAGAGTGTAAACTGGCAGACAGGAAGAGGGAGGGATGAAAGAGAGAGGATGAGCTTTCTTTACAAAAGCGAGGAGGGGTCTTTCCCATGACCATTGTTCCTAAAATATACATACTTGTGCACATTCATCTGCTCAGACATCTCTTAGCGCCAGAGCCAAGTCCATTTTGTTGGCGAGGTAGTTAACATCGGTAATCCTTCTCTACCCTCCGTCCAAACTGGTACTTTGCTCAATCAACTCATGAAGGCCTGTTCACTCTACCTTCATACCGTTCACTAACACTTGTGCGTGAAACGTGTCATTGAGTCCGGGGCAGAACTTAAAATACAAACGTTTGGCAAAACCTCAAGCTTGTTCTTATCTTTCGACAACCTTGATTTGATGTGAGCTATAAACAACAGGGGGAAAAAAAAAGGACAACGGGTAGAGCGAATTAGCACACAAGTATTAGAAATATGAACATAAAACGACTTACTTTCCGAAGTGTAATTGTCACACCAGATCCGAGGTGAAAATATTCCACTATTTGTGTAAAAAAATAAAATAAAACATTCACTTTTTCTACCACCTCTACTTCTACAAACTGCTAATCTCCTCCGCTATGCGCACTACGGCCTCCTTAAATCCCCTGCTAGCATACCTCCACGTCTTTCCATTGACCAAATCACCATAGCCACACACACTCAATGTTTGTCCCTTTCGCAAGAAAACCACCAATGTTGTTCACCTACAACTAAAATGGTAAGTTATACCCTCGCTTTTTTTTTTTTTTTAAAGAAAACGTTTCTACCATCATGGATATTTGAGTGACAAAGTACCAGTAGGTTGAAAATGTTGACGATACCGAATGACCGTTTAATACTTATGTCCAATGAAAATGTGTCACGATGACTTTATTTGGGAGTGTTTCAAACCCGACACAGTAAAAGAATCACAGCAACTCGTGATAAAATGACACTTGGCTGATAGAGTGCTCCCGTGCAATCTTGAGTGGTGCACGGCATGTGAGGAGCAGGCTGGGGGAAGCTGGGAGGAGAGAGTAGCTAGACCGTGATGTGAAAGTCCATATAAGGCTGCAGGCGAGGAAATTACCAGAAAGGAACTGATGTAAGAGCAGAACATTTGAGTCACACCGTGACTCTCTTGAGAAACTTAAGCACTTGAGTGAAGATGGCAGAGAGGCGCAACTTTTGGAATCATTGCGATTCATCAAGACTGAGACGATTGACAAAATTGTGGTTTTGTTTTGTTTTTTACTGTGGCTACAGTTCTCCAAAGACAACTTTCACTTGGCAAAAACTGAACTTTGTTGCCGAGTCAGATTATCTCGCTTCCGTCTTTTCTGTATTTTGCCTCCCCTGGTTTCCAAATAACCTGACCGAGGCACAAGTTAACAGCAATCTCTAATAATGGGACGTACTAAACTTTTCATCGCGAAAGCATTGTTCCTCACTTATTCCTGCCATCATTTACGGCCAGTGAACTTCCTCTTGATCAGATATGTGTCCCCTTTCAGTTTCTGTTTTTTTTTCCTCACACTAAAGCAGAACATCGAAACAACACAGCAGCATTGAACCACATATTGTCTTTTTGCTTGTAAACACATTGTAAAAGCTTCTTTTGAGCTTCTCCTGGCCTGTGCAAACAGGGAACCACGCCACTGTTGCAGAGGCTAACCGTATTCTAGCTGCACTACTCAGACAATTGGTACACAGACGGTCACCTAAGTAACAGACTAAATATATTTCTAAAAATCAGTTAGCACATTCTGGCCATTGAACAAGCCTCATATTTAAATTCAATGTACATACCTATATGTTGGACATTCTAAAATAATAATTATAAGATAAGAAAACCTTTATTAGTCTCGCAATGGAGAAATTCCCATAAGTTCTGGTTGTTCCTCTCACAAACCCAACAGAGTTTATTTCAGTTCGCGTCGTTATTTCTTCAGACTTTGTCATATTAAACCGCTCAATGTGAAGGTGGTGTTGATGTTGCGATACATTGTTTCCTTGTAACGACTTGAAATCTCTTATCGTTCCAACTTTTTCCTCCTAATATTGTAACTTTATCCTAGTAATAATATTAGATTTTATTTGTCATAATATTTCAAGTTGTTTTGTAGTTTTATGGACCTACTTATTCATACCGGTGCATCTTATGTCCCGCTGTTTTTAATAGCTGAAATCCTCACTTATAGAAGTGAGGATAACCGTTAAGCGCAAACGCCAATTGAAACAAATTAACTTAAAAAGGCAGAGCCCATCAAAAGTGTACTCTTTTAATATTGGGTGCAAGATAAAATATATTGAGTGCAGCTGACACCATTCCGTGTGGGTGACAAAGCGCCAGTTCTAGTTTTGTCTTTGAAAACAACCCGTGTGAATGCATTTTACTTTTTGCCTTCATTCTGTTTGTATGAAAGAGGGCGGGGCTGCTTAAACACTTTCCAGTTAATTTTTTTCCAAGGAACCTGCTTAAAACGCCAATTAAACCTTGCATCTACAAAAACCATTATTTTTCTGAAAATTAAGGTCATATTTTTGAGTTATTCAAAACTTTACTGTTAAAGATCTTTCGTGAACTTCAATTTTAAAAAAATGACAGAGCCAAGTGGGGAGTGACACTGACAAAATTTGTGATTTGTGAAAATAAAAATTACATTTTCCAAATAGGGGGCTTCCGCCCGACAGTTACAAAGTGCACCGCTAAATGCCATATATCTTTTTTAAATGTTTCTGCCTAAATATTTATGGCCTGTTTAATAGAAAGGTCCTTCACCAAATGTAATTGGATTTAAATATTTATCCATCGCCTCAAGCTAGGAATGCTACATGCATGCAGGCATGTCAGATTTATCTGATGAGACAGTATGTCACAATCATCAGAGCTTTTAATTGGCCCAAAGGGAGGAGTAATTGCTTTATGTTGTTGCTTTATTGGCACACTGGGCCCTACGTCTACATCTGACATATCAGTTTACTGCAGATTTTATGGACCCCTGTTTAAAGTGAATTGTCTGTTTCAACTTAAAGTTGGTATTGATGAACAAAGATGGGCATTTAAGCATTTATAGTGTAGAATCAGCAACACAAGTCATGGGTAACAATTTTACTGTCCCACCGGTGTGCAAGATTTTTATTTCATGTTTTAGCTCATATACGTCAAAACGTGCAAACAGCTCAGAAACATGAGCTTTATGCGGGTTGAATTAAACAAAGAGTGTGTGTGCTACCCCCCCATTCCCCCAACAATGAGAGGAGGGGTCCTCTTCATTGTTCCCAGGTATGCCACGCTAAAACGGATTGCTAAAGTTGATAAAATATGACGTCACCCATAACACTTATAAAAACATCTTTTCATACAGTAAGTGCCCGGGTCTGAAGAACACACAGCTGGGCCGGCTTGACAGCTCCAATCTCAGCTTCTTAACCCGCTAGCTAGCTCTGGCTGGATGTGGAGGCCTCCGGAAACACGAACTCTATGGCGACCGGGGAGGGGTTGGGGGAACTGGAGGGCACTTTCCCAGGACAAAGCCACACTGGGACGGGATCCTTAACCGTGCCTCTCGTTGGGAGACGTAGGAAGCGGGCTTGCGATATAAAGTAGCTTCAAGGCCTCCATTAAAGATGTGATTTAAGGCGGTCATTTGAAGAGGCACTGGGGCGGGAGCGCGCACGCGCACTCTCCTAACGGAAAGTATTGTGTCGTCGCGTTCATGTAAAAAGACTACAATAAACCAGCCGAAGCACCTAATAAGTAATACACACCACAAAACAGCAATCGCATACCGGTGTTGGTCATATATCTTCGTAGGATTCTGTTAAATGTGAGCAATAACGAGATGTTTGCAAGATAAGAATAGTTACGTTCATTCAAGCTTACCGTCTTCGGCATCTTGTCTTTTGTTGGTCCGGTTCGGGTTAGAAAACAAACACGCAGAAAAAAACAAACAAGGACTAATAGAACAGACGAGCGGTTGTCGAAACCACCAGAAAACTTTTTCCCATCAGAACAACGGCGCCAGTGAAACGCCTTCCTGTCCAAAACGAGTCCAACCTATTACTTGTTAGCTCGATTGAAACACGCAAAAAATAACAAGTATCTCTTGAACTTTCGAGGGGAATATTATTCTTTGTGTCGCCCTCGTCAAAAGAAACGGATTCGAAAGCTCGATTTCCTGCTAACGGTACCCGGACTCTCTAACCACACCCAGGCCGATGACAGGACAGAAGCCAGACAGAAAGAAGGAGAAGCTCGGTTTGGGTTGATTTAGTTGGAGCCCGCAGACTCCGCCTGCTGCCTCTGCATCATCATGGCCGCACACTTGGCTTTTTTTTTTTTTGTCAGGCATGCTACAGTCTGTACTTTTATTCCTTCTACCTCTGCGTTTTACTCGTTTTTTGGGGTAGTCAAAAGCCTATTTTGACAAAAATAAAGCTAGAGTGATGAATACCACCTGGGGGCCCCAAATAAGAACTTTGAAGCACATCCTGTCCTAAAGCGCACCCCCCCACCCCCGAAAAAAACCTGCGTGATGGATCACCAAATATATCTTGTATTAAGTGTTGTCTCACAAATAAAATTAATTACAATAATCCCTTCCATCGTGGGCTTTATGTTCCAGCCCAGCCCATCTAAAAATGACATCCATGACACAGAAATACATAATTTAAATACTCTCTTGGCATGTTTTTTACACTACCCTACAGTGTTTATAGTAAAAAGATGTACAGTACATTGTGAACTAAAACTTAAAGGGGGAGTTTGCAGTATTAAAACTGCTAGCAAAGGTTTTGATGTTGTTGAGGAGCGGGAGCATTCAATTTGCTTTTGGCCCTCCTTGGACACAGGTTCTTTTTTCTCTCTATAAAGTGGAAGAAGACCCAACACCAAGTTGTCTTTTCTCAGTTTATCACAACCCAACACAAATCGATTCGGGCTCCTGTGAGTCTCAGATTTCATCAGGAAGCCCCGAGAAAATACAGTTACAAGTTTATATAGGCATAATATGTAAATGAGGGGCGGGCAGTCCATCCCCTTATGTAAAAATC